>JAJIBD010015653.1:0-33236 GCA_021461705.1 Cryptotis parvus | reverse complement strand
AGCATAATTGTAATACCGCTTTTAAAAGATAAAATTCGATTTTTGATGTATAAAAATACATCTAAATAGCTACACCCATATATCTATATCTGAAATCGGATCGCTTTATCCTGTTCTTCTCCTCTATTTCGCATAATTTAAAAATATCCACGTAAATTATTCTCAGGATATTAGCTACATGCAAATAGATTGATATTCCAGTGAAGCATGAGAATAAAAATTCCAGGAGAAAAAACAAAATTTTATCCAAAAATGGAATAAAGAGTGGTGGTATCTGGGGTCTACAGAGATATTTACAGCAGCTATTAAAGAAAATTCTATTTTCTTTAAGAAATTCTATTTCAGATGGCTGGAGTGATAGTAAGGTGGGTAGGCCATCTGCCTTGCATGTGGCCAACTCAGGTTCAATCCCCTGGCACCCCATTTAGTTTTCTGAGCACTGTCAGGAGTGATCTCTGAAGAAGTAAGCCCTGTGTACTGCCACAGATGTGGCCTCCTCCCCAAAAGAAAGATAAAGAAAAAAGAAACCTTATTTGAGAAGATTGGCTTAGGAAAGGAAGCCATTCCTGACACGATGAGGAAACAGCTGGGTGCTGCAGAGAAGATATAATTACAGTCTTGACAAAGCACCATTATGGACATTAACAACTCAAAGGTTGGAAAGTAAACACACCAAAAATGGAAACAGCAACTAATTCAGTGGAAATAAAATAATGGGTGTTTTCAGGTCTTTCCACCTGTATATGTTATTTTCATATCCTTGTTACAGTAGATACAAATTGCTCTCATAGCCAGAAGAAAATCAATCAAACACAGTATCATAGACTTTCAGACACAGATGACCCAACTCCCACCAACACCACTCACCAACCAGTTCTCCCCTCTCCATGAAGCTTGGTTACAGAGCCATGTACAAATGTCTGCAACACCCCCAGGCTCTGAGTTCTGGGCCAACTCAAGCTGAAACACACACACACACACACACACACACACACACACACACACACACACACACAATTTTCCAAAATAAACAGCAAAACATAGACTTAACACTGAGCACTGTTTGCTAATTATTGGTTGTAATTATTAGCAATACAATTCGATCAAAGGATACTTAATAAAGGAAGAAGAAATGGGGCCTCAACTCAATCCCAAACTGGCTGAGGTTTATTCAGGTCCCAGCTCACCAATTATTTACATTTACTGGAAGTTAATTTCTGTGATTATCATATTTATTAACATCAATCAATTTCTGTTTCACTTTCACACTTTCAAGAGGGAATCACCAACACTCATTTCCCAGCCTGTAATGTGTGTGGAGCCACCAGCCTGGGCTACATCCCTTCTGTGAAATTGAATTCTCTGCTTATTTTGTTGTACGGGACTCAATACTGATCACGTGAAATTCAAAATGCTGCTGAATTTTTTTCTTTCCCCTAAAACACAAAACTTCCTCCTCAGGGGTCACATCTAAGAAGAGGCTAATTGATAAATGTTTATTAACTTTCCTTGATATAAGCACCTATATCCAGGCGTGAAAATGGGTTTGGTTTTTCTTTTCACTCTTCCTACTCCATCCTGCCCCAAGCAAGCACCAGGGTGATCTCATCATAGTATTGGTAAACACAACGCTGCCTACTCAAAGGGGGCCTTTGCGCAAATATTTTAAAAGGCACCTTGCGGTTCAGCCTCCCTGTGATACTCTGCCCTGCCTCAGGAGCCTCGATTGCAGTGAGAAAGCCATAATCTGAAGATGCTAAGAAAATGTAAGCAAAAATTGCAAATAAAACTGCTTATATTCATGTAACTTGTTGGGCGGCAACCGTCGAGCATAAGGGAAGCTAAGCGATAACTCATGACAGCATCTTGTAATAAAACAGCTCCACGCAGCCTCTCTCAAACTGTTCCCTGCTCGAATCTCATCAGATGGCTGAGTAAGCATTACACTTTGGGACAGTAAATCTGTTTCCAATATGGTGTACATTCACGAAGAGGCGCTGATTCATCCGCAGACACTTGCAGCTAAGTACTTCTAAAGAAAGGGTAATCAGATATTTAAATATTGGGCTGCTATTTTCTCAGTCTATTTCCGTTGTCGAGTTCACATGGAGCAAATTGAAATGGTTAGTGGAAGCCTTGGGCAAATTCACCCCAGCCTCGCCCCATGGCCACCTCGTCCCCCCCACTCCCCTCTCCCACCCCCTTCATCTCAGGTTGGGCACAAAGCTATCCCCTGCACCTCTCAGAATCTGCAGTGTTTCTGTCTGCCCTCCTGGTGGCTGATTGGTCTTAGAGGGTCTCAACCTCATTAAAGCTCTGCTCACCTCCCAGCTTTAGCGTCATGAGCAGGCCTGGCGCCCCTTTCATGTCCACAATTTGCAGCTGCCCAGGGTAAGTGGGGACAGAGACTGTGCTTGCTGCCAGAGTGATTGCCTCTGATATCAACAGGCTGGAGTTTGGCCTGTTGAATCTGGAATCCTTCCCCCAGCCCTGGGGTTTGAATGGAGGGGAGGGCCCTGAGGATATAACAAAGGGCCATGGAGATTTTCACACTGTTTACAGACATTCCTTTGTCACGGGATCCATCCTGGTTGGAGTCCAGGAAGAGATTGTCTCCATTCTGCTACCAACCCACTGGCATCAGAGCGGGAGGAACATGCTCTTTATGTTGCTTGGGCTTTCTTTGTGGGACAACAGCTGCAGCCAGCTTACACACAAACTAGGGGACTTAATAGAGAAACAGAATAGACCCTTAGGAAACAGAATTCTTTTTCTTTGTGTAGAATTTACTTCCCACTCCCTGTACTCCCCTGCCCCCATGATGGGTAACAACTGAAGCGCCTCTCATTGGATCATGCAGAACTCAACACAATTCTCGCAGATACATTCATGATGTGGAGAGGTGGGTCAATTGAGAGGCTGGTGAACAAACTCACCATCCCCAGCCCCAACCATGCCTGCACTTTCACAATCCCTTTGTCTTACTTGTCCTGGTAGCAAGGCAGAAGAGAACCCGAAAAGCTCATAGGCGTGGCTCGGGGTCGACTGCAGAGTCCCCTGAGCTGTATCACATGGTCTTGCAGGAGGTCTGGGCCCACAAAGCAAAAGTGTTGGATCCCACGCACATTTCCAGAGAGACCCGTGGAGTTGGCAGGGCCAGAGTGCATTAAGCATTTCACCCCCCAGCAGCAAGGAGGTAGTTCCAATCATGGCTTCCAAACACATTGTTGTTCATGAGCTTTCCCTCTCAGTTGAGTTCGAATAGATCAGATATATAGAGAGATACTCCCTATCCTCCTCCCCCTATGCAGCCCCCCAAAATAAACAGATCCTCTGACTTACCCCAAGTACCATGGTGCACTGGGTTTGGCTTAGACTTGAGGCTGTGTACGATGATGCTGATTTTGAAGTCCTTGGAAACTGACAATGGGAGGGAGACTAAAGATGAAAGAGACCGGCCTAGAGACAGATGCGGGCATGCTTGGGCTTCTCAGGGGTCTGAAATCCTTGCCTTGCTCCAATTCATCCTGCCTTTGCTATTCACGTGGGAAATAGCATGAGAAAGAGGAAGGAGAGAGAGAGGTGGAAGTGAGGGTGGGAGAGGGAAAAGTCTGAAAAGAGGCTGGGGCCTTGTGGGGGGGCTGCAGGCAGACATTGGCTCAGCCCCTCTCTTCCTTAGGGTGAGGAGGTGAGAAGAAGCTCCTTTGCTCCAGAAGGGGGAAAGGAGTGAGCTGGAAAAGGATCAGAGCAGTGAGGGAGTGTGAAGGGTCACGCCCAGTTCTGGGGTTAAGACCTGCATAGATAAGGCAGAGCCCAGCAAAGACTCTCTCCCCTCCTCCTTTCTATCCAGTCTCCTTCAAATGTTCAGTTTCTTTCTATATAAAAAGCAAACTTATCCGCCTGGGAAACTCCAAAGCTCAGCTGGGGAAGAAGGGAAGGGGACAGGGCTGTATTGGCCCATGGGGGATCTCACTGGAGGCATCTGAGCTGGGAGGTGGGACTGGGCCTCTCTGCCCTCAGCAGGCACAAGAGTTAGTTGGAGCCATGGGGCCTCAGCATTCAAACTGGCCCGAGAGTGGCGTGAAGGAAGGCTGCCACCCACCTGTCTCTCAGTTTCCCTGGTCAGGACCCTTCTCAAGGATCTCCTCCTTGTCTAGGGCTTCCCTGAGAAAGAACATTTGCCCCACCAATGCCCCAACACTTGCATTGTTCTCCCGCTGAGGTGTTTGAATCTTGACAGTGTAATAGAATAAATCACAGCAATGGACTATGGGAGTGACACTGACCACACACATTAAAAACCATGGGTGAGAATCACTCACCCACGCCTTCCCCCTTGCCCCTGGCCTCTGCTGTCTGACAACACCAGGCTTGAACTAACCTTCCCATCTGGTTGCACAGATACGTGCACTCAAATCACCCTTCATTGTCTAAATGGTGGCAACAATCCTCTGCTTTCTAGCCAGCCTGCCCGCCCAGACCATCTCAGTCTTCCCATTTGGATTGGATTTCTTCTCCCCAGCCTGGGCTAAGACAGGCTGTTCATCAATCAGCAAGTAGCCCCTTGCATCTACAATCAGCAACTATTGAAATCATGTTGCTTAGGTATTTTAGGTAGGTGTGGCCGCAAGCCAGAACAAACCCAAAGGACCAAAGTGGAAGAAGACGCCTTCATTCATTTTATCAGTGACCTATTCCCTGTATACCAGGCGCTGAATTCAGTAAGGAGCGCCAAACCCTCATCACTCTGTTGAGGCTGGGACTTTAGCAGCTTCCAGCATTAAGCTTCCTCATTGCTGATCCCCCCAGACTCATTCTCCCGAGGTGGGGGCTTCCAGTGACAAAGGGAAGCTCTCCACGCCCATACTAATTCTAGGCACGAAGCCTTCGGGATCAAGCGGCTGTTAACTTCCAGAAAGGGGTTAACAGGAAAAAAGTTCTGTTAAAGGTGTCCTGCAAGCCGTGAAGGAAACAGCAGCCTGTGTTACTATTACTGTTTGCGCTAGCCGCCCAGTCAACAGCAAGATGCAAACTTAGAAAAGAAACAAAATGCTACTTGGCTCTTGCTCAGCGCTGGGCTAAAAATACGCCTCCCCACTATAGAGAGCTCCTCCCTGTCTTTTGTGTGTGGGGTGGGGCGGCAAGCGGCTCCACTTTGTTTGGCCACAGAGATCATTTGGTCACGTAAGGGAGAGAGCAAACACGATTCAAATGGAGCAAGAGTGGGGGCCAGCCCTGAATTCAAACCCCAGGCCTTCCACTGTTCGGCTCCATCTGTTGCGGTGAAAAAACGCGGGGCCAAGGCTTACTCTTCAGGGATTAGCCAGGGGGACCCCGGGGTGCGGACAGCTAGGAGGAGGTGAAGAGGAAGGAAACCCCCCCCCTTTTGATTTCCAGGGAGGGCACAAACTGCTTGTTCAGCCCCTATGTAAGAAATGTTCCACATTATCAGCTGGGGAAGATGAGGGTTGCTTTTCTCCTCAAGGAACTTACTGCAGTAGGTTCGCAGCTTCTAAGAGGGAAAAAGAAGGATCAAGTTTACAACTCACATAAGTCATGAACCCACATAAGTTCAACTCCATTGAACTGTGAGCTCAGGGTGCTGGACTGGATGTGGGAGGGGGACTCTGAGCTCAGGGTACCGGGTGGGATTTGAGTGGACGACAGTTAGCTCAGGATGCTGGGTGGGATGTGGGGGCGGGAGTGGGTTTGTGGGCTAAGGTGCGGAAGAAGAGGAAAGGCACTCTGGTGTAGTCACCCATAGCGGCCCTACATGCGTGCAGTAGTCATATTGGTTCTATTATTAAAATAAAAATAAACACTAAAAAAGTAGGAGAGCTGTAGTACAGGGTTCGGGCACTTGCCTTGCAAACCAGAGCTCAGTTTGATTCCTGGCACTAGATATGGTTCTCCAAGCCCTGCCAGGTGTGATGCCTGAGCACAGATTCAGGAGTAAGGGGGCCAGAGCGATAGCACAATGGAGAGAGTTTTGGCCTTGCATGTGGCCAGCCAGAGTTTGATCCCCGGCATCCCATAGGATTCCCCAAGTATCTCCAGGAGTAATTTCTGAGTGCAGAGCCAAGAACCCTGAGCATCCCTGGGTTTGACCCAAAAAGAAAAAAAATGGAGTACTGACAATCCCCCAATCCATATAAAAGCCATTAAAACAGATTTTTAAAAAAATCTATATAAAGTAAAGGCAGCAAAACAACTTATCAGGAATTTCTATATTCTTGGACCACAATGTAAATCTAAATATATTTTAAGATTAAAAGCAAATTCCAGGAGGCTGTTGAGATAGTATAGGGGTAAGGCTCTTGCCTTGCATGTAGCTGATCTGGGTTCAATCCTATATGCAAGGCAAGTGCCCTGCTGTAGGACAAGGTCCAAATGGTCGTCAAGCATTTCGAGGAGTAAACTGAGTATCTCTGGGCGTGACCCAAAAACCAAAAACATTGTCTACAATGTGAATTGCAATTTAAAACAAACAAAACACCAACAATTAAATGAGCAAAAAACAAAAAATCACCAATATTCGTTACATACAGCAAAATTACAAAGAACTCACAAGCCTGACATTAAGTACCAAGCCAAAGCAATGAGCAGGAGCTCAGGTCTTCTTTGAAAACACCTCTCCCTAAGAAGTCCACACACTGGCAACACCAGAAACTCCTTGTGCCTTATTGCTGGCTACTGAACTCCACAGGTTCAGGTGAGTGGGATGCACCTGCGTGATGGGCCACAGGCCACAACCCAGTTTGCTCTGAAAGTATAATCTGAGACTGTACAGGTTTCATGACTGAAATCTTCAAGCTTCACTGAGTTGAAGATGGATTACCTACACCCCTCCCCATCTTACTGTACTTCTGGAAGCCCAGTTGTCATAACACACCCAAAAGCCAACACCCAGGTAAAAATTTAACAATGGGATCTCACTGATAACCAGGTGAAGCACACTAGATTGGATGGGGCGTAATGTGTATGCCAACCAATCTCGATTGAAAAAATATCAACGCAGAAGCTTAACCTATAACAACATCTTAGAAATCTCCATGGTGAGACTCGACAATGTTCACTAACTTTCTTCTAAGGAAACCTTTGTTGATCATTCTGTTAGAAAATTATTTATAACAAGCAATTTATAACAACATAGATTACAAAATTCAATTGAAATAAATTGAAGGTCTGCTATGGAGACAGGCTTAAGGGGTGGCTGGGAAAAATTGGAGACAGGCAATGATGGAGGGAAGGCGTAAGTGGAGGTTGGTTTGGTGATGGGATACTGAACGTCTGTAACAAGGCATTCGAACAACTTTGGAAACCACAGTGATTAGATAAAGTGAAAGAGTTAAAATGAAAAAGAATACCTTGAGAGCAATGACTTTTCTTGGGAAGTGATACAAAGGAGCAAGAGTGGAGGGTGGGGTGGGTGAGGAGTGGCAAAAACTAGGACTGTGGACACTCTTTCTACTACTATCCGTTATTTGGCTGGGAGCACTGGGATTTTTTTTCTGCGCTTCCCTGCTCTTCATTCTTTGGATGGATGAGGCAGAGAGTGGGAAGTGGGTGACCTCAAGTCATAGGACTGTGCAGCGCAGATCACTGGAAATCTGAGAATGAAATGCTGCCTACCAGGAAGGAAGAATTAGAATCCAAGGCAGCTGGGGCAACCATAGACCTTATCAAGCTGAAGGGGTCACTGCATTTGCAGGTCTATTGGGAAGGGCCCGTTTGGACTGTGGATATTAAACCTGCAATTAATGGGTCTTTTGTGGTTTTGTTTTTGAGGACACAAAAATAATGCTCTTTGCTGGAACTTGGATGGACCGGGAGGGTATCCCATTAAGTGAAAGAGTCAGAAGAAGGACATATTCCTGGTGTTCTTACTTATCTATGGGATAGAGGGGAATAACAGGAGAAGGGAATGCCTGGTCTCAAAGGGAGGATACCCAGATTACCATCCATGCTACATTACAAAAAATCAGAAGCTCAGGGAGGGAAAGAAATTGAGGGCAGATGAGAAGAGGCAGATGGAAGAAGGCAGGAGGGGAGGGCACGGGTCCACTGGTGGTGAAAAGTAGGAGACACCATCTCCTGCCACCCAACTTCAAAATGTGCCTGTCAAGGAAGCCAACTAGGGGGTGACATGGAATCCAAGGATAATGGTGGTGGGATTGGTGCTGGAACACTGTACACGTGAAGCTCAATTATCAATAACTAAATTATTATTTTGAATCACAGCATCTTAATACTTAAATTATATTCTAAATCACATAATATTTAAGGAAAGTAATTTTCAAAACACTGGAAAGAAAAATCCCTATCTTCAATTAGACTAGCAAATTTAATTCCCATGGAATTATTTTCTAAATAAATTCATGATAATCTCATAGTAAATGAAAATATGAAACATTTTGCTTGAAATTTTCTCTCTCTCTTTCTCTCTCTCTCTCTCTCTCTCTCTCACACACACACACACACACACACACACACACACACACACAGCACAGGGGGCAGACCTTCCCGCTACAAGGACAAAGAGAGAAGCAAGGATAGCTGAGCTGGTATTACAAGGTCAAGATGGCAGTGGACACGGTGGGCATTTAAAAGGAAACGCTTCAAATTATTTTTAAAATAAATTGTATCCAGTTATGACAGCAACTGCCACATGCCTACAATTCATAAATCAGGGTGAACAAAGAGAAGCTTCACATCTCGTGGCTCTGACCAAATAGAAAGACCTAGAAAAGGATGAATTACAGCTTCTTCAGTGGTGAGCAGACGCACCTCTTACTCCACCTAGTCCCCACACCCCAGAAGATCTGTCTGGGTCAAGAGGCACCCACCACACCGCTCTTGCTCTCTTTGGGAAAGCATTCCCATATTATAAAGGGCTATTGGGCATTTATTAGGTGAGTCCGTGTTGCACTTATTCTTTTCCTATCTCCACTAACTCTTGGTATTTGTTCCAGTCATTCCCGGCAGGATGAACTGGCAGGAGAGGCCTGGCAGGAGGCTGAGTGGCGGGTTCAGCAGCCGCAGGCAGGAAGGCTTGTGAGACCCGTCTGCCAATCATGGTGCTCGAAGACCTGGGCATGAATTCATCTCAGGGACATCGCAGCCCTTTCCCCATCTCACGTGTTCCCTCGGGATGCTCCTAGAATTGTCAGGGCTGAAAATGAGTTTAGAAATCTGAAACACGCTGCTGCAGATACAGTGTCTCCTTTGATACTCTCAGTGTGATGACTCACCGTAGGCTGGATCTGGACTGGAATTCTGCCATCTCTCACGGCAATGTTTTATTTTACCATAGTGGCTACTTGTCCAGATTGCATTGTGTAAAGGGTACCACAGATTAGGTACCCCACAGCAGCACGATTCAGGAACCTCACCCCCCCCCATAGCCTCAAAAAATTCTGTTTCTATGAAAACTTTTGTAGCCTACATGGTATGAAGCAAAGAAGCCATTACCATTAATTCACAAGAAATAAAATACATATATATATTAAAATAAGGAACAGACTCACATCTAAGAAATCACCTGCCGAAATCTACCCAGTAGTATGTAAAACCTCAAAGGACTCCGGCATAGAGTTCTTACTCTTACTCTTTCTGAGAAAGACGGAATCTAGATACAGCCTGAGAGCATGTTTTATGGGGGAGGGGGCTTGGTGGCACCTCTCTCCCTGCTCACTCGATGGCATCGAGAGAGAAACCAAAGCTGGGAGTATCTCTGGGTGTGACCCAAAAAGCAAACAAACAAACAAAAACCCTTCTGAAGCACAGCATCACAAACACCAGATCAAGCTACACCATAGCTCAGCCTCAAATTCAAGTCCCAGTAATCGGAGTGATCAGTACATCTCGTCCACAGCCATCAGCAGATGCCACAGCACAGTCTTGCTTCTCTCTGTACTTCACACCTGGCTAAATGCCATCAATGGTCAGAAAGTCGTGATTCACTTTTCAAACATCCTTGACTTTGCTGGGGTCATTACCAATGCACAGGTTCACCTCTACACCCGCTCACAATCCTCCTCCCATTGCCCTCACATCTGCCAGGCCCTCCTGGTTTTCTTGAAGAATCTACCAGGTTTCACCATCTCAGAGGGCTGGAAGAAACATACTGTCTATCTATAATTTCCTCAGTTCTGTTTTTACTGACATCACCCTCAGTGTGAATAGTGACCTACCAACTGGGGGGTGGGGGAGCACATCCAAATCCTCATTATAACGTTTTTATCTTTTGTTCCTGGTCATCATTTCAGAGAAACTTGAATGAACAACCTGTGCTCTTACGCTGAAGGTTATTTACAAGCACTGACCTTTCGAGACTTTTTAAGTAAAGCCAGCACCGGAAAGACAATATTTTCTTTGCAGCAGAAGCAAGATGCCAATCCCCACATGTCCCGACAACAATAAATCTGTCTCCATTTTTGCGGTGTAAAAAAAAAGTGCCACCTTTGCTGTTTAAAGTTTCTCAGACCACCGCAGCTGTCCCACAAGGCTCCTGGGCCTGGAAGAACACAGAGTTGTACCCGCTGTGGTTCCCTGTGACATCACCCATAAATGGAAGAGAGCTTTCTCTTCCAGAAATGCCTCCATGGCTCAGCTTCTCTCTCAAGACCTCAGCACAACTGACCCTAACATGAACCTTCAGATGCTCTGACCCACAGCACTTTGGACCTGCAGACCTTTGTCTGTGCTGGACCTTCTGTTGTTCCCTTTTTCCTCTGTCAAATACATTCAAGGATGCCACAACTTCTGACATTCCTGATGCACTCTGCTGGGTTCTCTGCCCCTCTCAAACCATCATCCAATTTCCTTTCTTGAGTGTTGATCAGATTGGACCGAGTTATCTGCCTCTTATCCTTCTTCCTCACAATGGCCAAGCTTCTTGGGCTTAGAGATCATGTTGGTTTTATGTGCTCCAGGGAAGCACATGAGTTCCTAAGTTCACAGGAAAACCCCAAATAGTTTCAAATTCTTTTGAGTGAAGAGGCAAAATAATAGCAGTATTTTAGAAAGTCAAGACTACCCACGATATTAAAATAATAATTTAAAAAGTATGTCACAGGCACTTAATTATTTTGTATAAAGTCATCTACCGTATCTTGTAACTGGTAATATATAATAAATTATTTAATGGAGCATATTTTGGGGTGGGGTAGGAAATTGGGGACAGTGGTGGAAAGAAGATCACATTGGTGGAGGGATGGTACTGGAACACTGAATGCCAGAAACAACTATATTAACAACTCTGTAAACCACTTAAATAAAGGTATAAAAAGAGAAAAGCATATGCCAGAAGAAAAGTTAAGGCTAGGATGTACCATATGTGTTAGAATAGTTGAACAGTGTTGAAATGCTGGAAATTTTCCATGGGCAGAAAATCTTAAAATAGAATAAACTAGGAAAGAATGATGGACATGATTAGGTGTGAACAGCAATACAAAGAATCAAGAAATTTTTTGAAAGGCAGATTTCCTGGAAGACTACCTGAAATGCAAAATTGAGACACACTTCTCAAAGCTGGAAAATAAAAAAAAAATTTAAAAAACCTAAAAATGTAAAAGGATTTGGAGAGGAAAGGCAGTGGTTGCTTGATTCCAAAACAATATTCCAAGGTCAACCAGAGAAGCAGAAATAGGGCTAGAGGAGAGCAGACTTGGGGCCAAAGAGATAGGACAATGGATAGAGTAAGTCTGTCTTAAACATTAGCATGTGTTCATTTATGTCCAGATGTTTTTTGTGATTCAGAGTGGAAAGATTCTGGGACGTCGAAACAACTGATATTGGAGTTATAAAAATAAACTGTTTTAGAGAATGTGCCCCTGTTGCCCTCTGTTCTTTTCCCTGGCGGGAAGAGGCTCTGAGCACCACTGGATGTGGCCCACACCCCAACCCACCCCCTCAAAAAATTCAAAGACACAATCTTAGAGTATTTACTTTTTACTTGTAAAGTGAACTAGTAACTCCCTTTATCGTGTGCTGGCATTAAGCTGACATTATCAGCTCTAGTTATTCTTTCTAAAATTCTTTCTAATCTAGAAAAACAATATTTGAGGGTTTTTTTTATGTGTGTGATCTTCTTTGGGTACAAAGGGACACTGTATACTGAGTCAAGCACACTTGGTCAGTGACAGAAGGAGAAATTCTGGTTTGAAGATACCAGAAAATTTGGAAATCTTGGGAAACAAATTTGAGGGCAAAAAGTATTTTGGGCACACAATTTTATGAGGTTTTGAAAGGAAATGTTGAACAAAACTGGTCAAAATTATGATTAAAACCACAACATTTCATTTAGGCAGAACTCAAAGATAAGATCTTTGGCAGAATAAAGGCATAATCTAAAGACTGTTGCAATATCAATGATGATTCTGGTAGGTGCATTGACAAACACAAACAATATGACCATATATGTTATAGAACTGTATCGAGGTCCCACAGTTGGAACGCATTAGCACCACGTGCAATACAGCCTTACTTTGACCCTCCCCACTTCACAGAAAGCAACCAGGACTGAAGTTAGCCATAAGAACACAACTGCATTGACTCAGCTGATGGAAAGAGGTTCTGCTTTGAGGCAAGAGAACAAATTAAAGGCCATCTTCGCAAGACTTTCCGTAACCTTCTCTATGGACCAAATTCTTGAATGTCACTGAAATGTAAGTTACTCATTGTCAGTACAGTAAAGAACCAAGTGAACTAGGTGATGTTCAAACTGGAATCCACCTATGTTTTGGGTAGAGACCTCAAGGGAAAGGTGAACACAGAAATGCTCTCTGGTTTCCAAAGCACCCCCACCATTATTCCACCTGTTATTTGAATCAATCTCCAAAAAAAAAAAAAAAATAAAAAACAAACAAAAAAAAAAAAAACCAAACGCTTCAGTTTATGAGGGATCGGTGAGTTTCAGGCTGAGTCACAATAGCCTAAATTTCTCCTTTGCCAAATTACAATGCAAAAAGTCTTGCTCCATTTAAAGACTGCAGATGTAAATCCAGTTACATGAGATCCTAAAATCAAACCCTAACTTTCAAAGTATGCCGCCCCAAGCCCCCCAGTAATGGCATGAAATGTCTGTGAGAGTGATTTCCTTCCTAGCACCGAGAGGAGAACTGAGCAAACCTAACTTTCAAAAAATACAACCTGCACCCCTCTACTTCCCAACTTTTTCTTTCAGTCTTAACCAGAGCCACAGAAAATTAATTTGGTTCTGGCCACCTCTCTTGAGGAGGGCAGAAGGTAGCCAATCTTTGTGAGGGGCCTGGTGGGCCGCCTGAACTCTGGCCCACGGCCGGGCTAGCACGGCCACAGTCACCTCTGCTTACCTGAGCAGGACTGCTGAGACAGTGACACCTTCCTTGGTTATTGGTCTGGGTCCTTCAAGGCCGAGGGACCACAGAGCTGGGACATAGTGGCACACTGAGAACTTAGCTGTTCATAGAAGCAGCTACAGAAGCATGCTGGGAAGGAAGGAGGGGGAACCCACAGGATTAATTGGTTCAGATGGAGAGCATGGGCCCGTCCTGGGCACGCGGCTTCCAGGTGTTACTGCTTAAATCATATCATATCTTTCCAGCGTCAGAGGCGCTCCACACCCGAGTCTGTGGAAGCATGTTTGTCTCAGAGTGCTCAGTACAGAAGCTAACTTCCCTTCTTCTCTGATTCTGTCCCACCTGGATAGCTTTCTAAACTCCTACCATCTTTATTTTTATTTTGTTTTGAGGTCAGACTTGGAAGTGATCAAGGCTTACTCCTGTCACTGTGCTCAAAGTTGGCTCCTTGTAAGTGCTCAGGGAACTATATGGGGTGCCCTAGGTCAAACCTAGGTCAGCTACATGTCAGGCAAGTGCCTTGCCCTCTGTACCATCGCTCTGCCCTAGAATTCCTCTCATCTTTCTAAAATTCCTAATAATATAAGAGCTAACCCAAGATTGTGCCAGTGACCTGAGAGTCATATGTGAGGGTGATCCCAGGCATGAGTTATTTTGAAGGTGCTGCTCTCTCAGGACCCAGGGATACTGAAAATCTAAACTGCGTCTCCCTCTGCTCACCCAGCCCTTGCATCATTGACTTTCTTTCACCTTCCTCAGTTACTTAATACAAACAAAGTGGGGGGTGGAAATAGAGCCCCCAGGTCCCGTCAGTGCTGGAAACCTGCACTGAGTGAGTACAAGCAAGACTGCAGTTGACATGTCAACTGCAAGTACTGGAAATGGGTGTCACTGATGGTTCTTGAGTTCTCGCTAGGGCTGCACGCCTACTGGGAAAGTTTGTGTAGATGCGTCTGGAGCACAGAACCAGAGCAGAAAAGCTGTAAGGTACACCAGGAAAGGCAGAGTTCCTGGAGTGGGTAGGTTGTCTCCCCATCCCATGTCACTGTGCACCCAAATTTGAGGCTCTCAGAAGAACCAGCTTCTGCCACCTGCCTGGAAAGTTGACCTTCCTTCCCTAATCAAAGCTGCGTGGATTCCACAGGATGGACGGGCATTGGGTCTGACCAGGGATCAGGCCACTGGCCATTTTTGTCAGACATATTAACTTGCAAGCCACAGGGGTGCTCTTTGGTGCAGGATTAGTCCTTTACTAATGACTAATTATGCAGTTGGCCACAGACCTCAGGTCAGCCACTGCCTCCCTTCACACCAGGAGGATGAGCTCTGCAGAGGCCAGTGCTCTCATTTTCATTGTTCCCATTCAGGAGCTGAGGTCCACAGCAGAAGAAGGCCAAGGAGGAGTCTGGGTCGAAGGCAAGCGGAGAAGACCTAATTTGACGGCAGCGTTCATTAGGCTTCTCAGGGGAACGCCCAGCTCATCGCTCCTGCTGGGAGCTGGCAGTGGTTCACATTTGATACCTACAAACCAACCAGCTGGGGCTGGACAAGGTCTGACCCCAGCCCCTCAGCACTTCACTGCCTGGTAATTCTTTCCCTGCTCTGAGCATCTGGAGAACCAGCCAACTGTGTTTGCCAAACTGGCTTGTATGGGAGAAGCATGTTTGTTTTATGCTCAGCGTCTGGAGTTTTAAATAAGAATACTACCCCGGAGAGAATCCGGCTCTGATCCCTGCTAATGTACTTGGAGGCTAATAAGTACCAAGCTGATCCTGCTCTTTGATTTCATGAATAAGAAAAAATTTTAAAAAAAGGAAACTCATGACATTTAAAGAAAAATTATTGTTATCACTGAGTATAAAAAAATGTATGTTAACCCTCTCTGCCATGCCCAATTTCACGTGGGAATGTGTGGCTGGCCAGATTGGATCTCCTGTTCTCCCCCCCCCCCCACCCCCTTCCGTAAATATGCGCTTATTTACTTCCTGCAGAGTTCAATTTTAGAACCCATCAAAGTCTATCCTTCCAGACTCCAGCTACATTTTCATGCATAAATTCATAGATGTCTTCAGAAGGAATCGCACTCCCATATGCAAATACTTCCCCATGCTTTTTCATTTCTACTTTTGGCCTGCATGGATTTTAATTCATGCAAACACATTACACAAACAAATATGGGCTCACTAGCAACACACAGCATGTGTGAATTGTTCATGGTGGAGTTACGTGTTGGATGTGATCAGGCCATTTTCATTATTATCAATGGAGAAGTCCAAGATTAAACCAGAAGGACAAATGTATATTAAAAGCACAGATCCCACCCTTGGTTTTGTTCTATGTAACTATTAATAAGGGAAAAGGTGGCAGGCCAATCCACAGTTCAGCAATCATCTGGGCATGCTTGGTGCACTGTGTCCAGCATCCAGGATGTGCCTTTAATGAGACATTGGAGGAATAATCTACATTTTGGCACAGAAGCATCAGAAGCAAAACTAGACGCAGCTTCATTGTAAACAATACCAAAAAAAAACAGCAAAAACAAATATAAGAAATGAGAGGTTCATAACCAGCCTGCTGAGCAGACACCACCTTTCAAAGACATTGGAACCTTGCATTAGGGCTGCTCTTCATGTGGTTCGTGGAGAAGTGGGGCCCTTCCTTCCTTTGTTAAGCTTTAAATTCTTTACGTGTCTCTTCAATTTTCACTCTATGCTGTTAAGGATAGGGTGAGAACTCTACAAAGTAAAACACCTGTGAAGTCGCTCACAGATCAAAGGCATTTGACACAGAGCAATTTTCACTCAACCCACCCCGTCTGAAATGTGTTTCATTTACATGAAGATAATTCAGAAAATTAGAGTGAAGATTAAATAAACATGTACCCGGCCAAGGACCAGAGCTGCAATGGAAACACCCCTTTCATTTGTTCCTTTGCTGGTATTTTCCTATATTCTGCTCAACATAAAAAGTTAGGACTGGGCTAGGACGAAAGATTAGAAGACTATGATTTAAGTCAGAGCTGCTGAGTTTTATATACAGACACATACACTGGTGTGTATTTAGGTATAGCACATAAATGTAATATTTTCTGAAAAATAAAGAAAACTGTTAAAGGAAGTTAAGAAACCAGAACGGAAATTCAAAGCAGCTAGGCACTCAATGTTTCTGAACCTCCAGAATTCATGTGTGTGTGTGTGTGTGTGTGTGTGTGTGTGAGAGAGAGAGAGAGAGAGAGAGAGAGAGAGAGAGTGGAGGGGGTCTTGGGACACATCTTCAGTTCTCAGGAGCTACTGCCGGCTCTGTACTAGGGGCTCACTCCTGGCTTTGCTTGGGGACCATTCAGCAAAAGGGATCAAATTTTTATTGACTGCATGCAAGACCAGAAGCTTAACAGCTGTACTATCTCTGCAGCCTCAACTCTCCAAAATCCTTAATGTTAGCAGATATGTGCACTGCTGGGTTTAATTCCCGGCACTGGAGTGGGGACGATGAAGGAAGAGGAGGGTAAACAATGCACAATAGAGTTAAAAGACATGTTGAAAAGTGCCTGCTACTGGGGACACAGGTGCTTGGAAATGTGCACTGGCAGAGGGTTTGGGTGCTGGAACACTGCAAATTTGTAATGGTCTATCACATGGTTATAAATAAATAGAAATCAATAAATAAATTTCTATTCAATAAATAGAAATCATGCTGAATTAGGAAAGTGAGAAGAAGCAGGACAAATACAAGGTGATCTCACTTATCTGTGGTATATAGAATAACTGGACAAGGAAATGAAATGGAGTAAGGGGGGGTGTCTAGATCATACTTGACCCCAGACGATAGGAAGGAGAAAGACACAGAAGGAAAGAAAATCAAGGCGAAGCAAGAAGAAGAGGAGAAAGGGAAGCAATGGGAGAAGCGGGCCTCAGGTATACCCAGGATGTGGGCACGTGGAGAGTGTATTGTTACATACTCAAAGCAGAGTCAACAACACTGACATCATGAGACCTGAACTGTAACCATCAAGCTTTGAAATATTCCTGTTAAAGTGGCAGATGTGGGGGCAGGAAGGAGGGAGTTGGAGAAAAGCCGCCACCAGTGCTGGGATTGGTGTTGGGTTATTGAATGTCTATGACTCATCTATCAATAATTTTGTAAATCACAGCTTAGTAAATAATTTTTAAAAAACTAAATCAAAATCCTTGAAACAAAATCCGATCATCATCGTGTTAGAAGGCGGGTCCTCTAGCACAGGTTTAAGCAGAGCCAGAGTTCACATGAATGAGGACAGTAGCCCCTGTGGAGGATGTCTGGCAGACAGAGTTAAGGAAAGTGTCATTCCAGAAACAGGACGAGAGGTCTGGGCACTTCAGTATTTTGCTAATACTTTGATTTTTTCAATTGAGTCACCATGTGATAGATAATTACCAAGCTGTACATCATTGGGTTTCGTCATACGGTGTTCCAGCGTCTGTCCCTCCACCAGTGCATGTTTCCCAACACCAATGTCCCCTGATTCTCCCCTTCTCTCTCTCTCTCTCTCTCTCTCTCTCTCTCTCTCTCTCTAAACCCCCATTTTTTTCTTCTTTTTTCGAATACTTTGATCTTGAATTTTCAGCCTCTGGAACCAAAATCATTTCTTTTTTGTTACTGTTGTTGCTGTGGGCTCTCACACAGCAGTGCTTAGGAGCGACCCCCGATTTCCAGCTGGGGACGAGGGGAAAGTTGTAGTGGGAGCATGCATGCAGTACTCAGGCCCTCATGCCAGAGCAAGCACTCGACCCTTTCTTTAAGGGCTCCCTCTCCGGCCCCCAGAATAAACACCTGTAGGTCACTGCCACCAGTTTATGGCTTTTTGCTACAGTATCCTGAAAGGACTGCGGTGCAAGCTAGCAAATCTCATCAGGAAATAAACTGGCAGCAGCAGTTACTGCCAGGAGCATGAATTTGAAAGAAAGAAAAGAATGGGTTTGGAAGCAAATGATATAATAATCTAGCTGGCGAGCTCCGGATTTGGTGCTGATGGCCACTCTTCCTGGGAGCTGGAGCATCCCTGAGCATCCGCTTGCCACCTCGCTAAACTGTCTGTGCAAGCGGCACCACTGTGCGCCCAAGTACAGCATGCAGATGTCCTCGACTACTTCACCGTGCCTCTTGGCCCAGTGTGGTTCTTTTTCCCTGAATTCCTGCATTTATAAGAGCTCCTGACGCCTAAAAAAAAACCTCTAATGGATGCTGGGTAGGAAGGAAACTGCCAAGGTGAAACTATTCTCTTCCCCCAAGAAAATAAAGATCCTCCAAGGAAACTGTTTGGAAAAATGAAACAGGAAGAATTTTTTATCCGTGACAGGTGCATGTGCTTGTCTTTGCTCTGAAACACACTTTGTGTGTGTGTGTGTGTGTGTGTGTGCACTCCCTCACATTAATTCAACAAACACTGCATTTGAGGGATTAAAATTCTAGATCACTCTACAAGGGGTGGAGGTTGAACACATCTTACACAATAGCCACCTGGGGATCTGCAGAGTTAGCACAGGGCATTGACCTATGTTCTGTCTGCAGAAACCCATATGATCCCTGCCAGAAGTGATCCCTGATCATAGAGTCAAGAGCAAACCCTGAGCATAACCAGATGTGGTGCCAAAACCAAGAAACAAACCAACTGCAAAACCAAAAGAAGCCTGTTGACCAAGGAGATTCTAGTTTAGAAACCCCCAGAATGGAGCAGTAAAATCAGAATTCCCAGAGGAGGGGGGCCACAGGATGTGTGGCAGGCCTTCAAGAAGAGCAGAAAGGCCACCCGTGATTATGTGGCTCCTTGGGACACAGGCTCTCTAGGGTGTAGGGGGACACTCCTGCAAAGTCAAGGGTCAGTGGCTAGCATCCACTCCCGAGGGGCTCAGCAAGCAACCGGCAAACATATCAGGACCACTGCAGCAACGGGGTCTGTTGCCCGTCCACCCCCCCCTCGCCCCCAAACTGGATAATAATAGGAGTGGGTAAAGGGGACGCCTCACTCTCCCCTGGCTCGCAGTTGGCTTGTTCTATGTCATTTCTTACCCACTGGGGACTGTCCCTGTTCACTGGGGACAGCTGGGCCATGCCCAGCTCGGGGTGAGCGACAGGGGCACACACCGCCTTTACGCACCTTGTCTGGGGAATTCGTCGGACTCGCGGTGCACTAGGTCGGTGGCCGCGGTTCCCGTAGTGCATTCTGCTCTCATGGTCGTAGGCCTTGAGAGTCTCGCTGGAGCTGTAGGACTTCTGTGTGGGCACACGGCAGTCCCTCGCTGTCCAGGGATGAACTGGTGTAGCGACACTCCTTGCCAGCGCCTCGCCCGGGTCAGGGAGGCGGTGGCGCCCGATCCTTGGCGTCCATGATGGTAACCGCAGGGATGCGCTGACTCTGGGGTTCTCTGTACCCTGCAAGCATGGAAGTGAGTCAGCAAGACCAGGGTGACAGGAACCGCCATCTTCACCTCAGACTCGAGAAAAACCCTCAAAAATAGCAGGGATCAGCAGGGAGCAGAGCTAACAGCCCCAGAAGTTAGTTGGGAATGAAGTTAAGTTCATTTCTGTGCAATTTAAAGAGATTTTGTGTGTGAGTATCTGTGTGTTTGTGTGTGCAAGCGCATGGTCAGGGAACGTAATAGCAAAGTGAGACTTTTTTGAATATATGGGCTGATGACGTAAGTTATCAGTCAACCTGCACTCCATACAAGATCACAGTATAAAGCAGCTCAAAACCAAAAATGGAGTGATTGATTGATTGATTGATTGATTGATTTAACTAAATCACCATGTGATAGATGATTACAAAGCTGTTAAAGATTTGGTTTCAGTCATAAATATTCCAACACCCATCCCTACAACAAGATCCCCACAACCTGTCTCAGTGCTCTGTGACTGGCACTTCTCTCTGTCTCTCTGTCTCTCTCTGTCTCCTCTGTCTCGTCTCTCTGTCCTCTGTCTCTTGTCTTCTCTCTCTTCTCTCTCTCTTGTTGTGCATTGTGGCAAAAATGGATTTTCTTATGCCCTTCCTGGTGTTCACTTTCTGCTTTGGGAGAGCCAGTAGAAAGCAAACAGTCAAAATCAAAATGAAGAAGAGGGGAAGTGTGGGGTCACACAGGCACAAGGCGATGTTTTGCGGTGGCTCCCAGTCCTGTGAACTAGGGGACGCTAGTTCAGCTGGTTGGGCAGAACATGAATATGAGGCACATGGACATGCAAACAACCACCTCATGACCCTCCAGAGGTCATGCAACTCCTGGCATTTCCTTAGCAAGTCTGAGTTGTAGGCGCACAGTCACCTCCCAGTGGGACTTCTGAGTGACAAGAGATCATCACATCCACCCAAACAGCCGTTTATTCCTGTCTCTGGCAACATATCCAGCCATTTGCTGCTTGGGAAGACCAAGGAAGAACAGTGAAGATAATGGAGGTGCGGAGCTGAAGCAATAGGCCAAGGGTAAGACACTCACCCTGCATGCAGCCAACCCACATCTGAGCCCTGAGATCCCTGAGCACCAAGCCAGGAGTAATCCCTGAGCAACACCCAGTATAGCCTAAAAACCAAAAATGATGGAGGCTAAGGGATGAAAAGCTGTTTCCTAGACCCAGAAACTGACCAGCTGAGAACACAACATGCCAGGTTGTCCTTCACCACCAACAGCTGGGCAGTGGCTGCCCAACTCCAAACATGAGCCTTCTGCTTTGCACGGACCAACAGAAATGCCCAGTCACTGCCATTTCCAAAAAGAGAAGATTATTGATTTCACTGGCCACACAATGTAACTTGGAGCACCAGGCTAGGGACTGGACGGAATGGACAAACATGGTCTTTAATTAAAATAAAAACATAGCCCAGCACCAGGAGGGCAGAGATATGTCCCTTCCTGGCTCGTGCTCCTTCTCCATGTATAAGGAGCAGTATATGAACCATCTGGGGGCCAACTCCCCTACTGGCGGCTCACTTATGGACATGAAACTACAGTGTGCCACCGTGCACGGCATCTGTCCTGACAGAAGTAGCCAAGTGGCCCAGGTCTGGTCTGGGTCACAAGGACCTTTTGGACCCTGGGTAGACCACTCCTCATACTTTCTGGATGCCTGATCAAATCATACCTGCAAGCTAAGAATACTTGTCAGTGAGCCATAAAAATGAGGGTGTGACTGCAGATTGTTGCTGTCTCTGCCCCGTTATCAAAGGGCTGCCCGTTTCCTGGAGCCATGCCTGCTGACTCAGAAGGTGGGGGAGTCTCCAGAACTCAAGGCCCCACAGCAGCACTGACCTGGACGTGTACAGACTCGGCTGTTTTTGTCTTTGCTTCTAAGTTTTATTGTTTTTTTTTTTTTTGGCATGGAAGGTCCTATTGTTTTACAGTCAGGGGTCAGAACATTTACACAGTGTCAGAATACCCCAAATTCCCTCTCCGCAGGCCCAGTATGTGATCTCCACATTGTAGAGTCCAGTCAAGCCAGTGCAGAAACTTCACAAAAATTTGCCCTTTTCCCTTCCCTCCCTCTCCCTTTCCCTTCTTCGTTCCTTTAAATCTTCTTCACTTTCTTCCTTTCCCCCTCCCCTTTCTTTTCTTCCCTCCCCTTCCTTCTTTCTGACTTTTCTCCTTCTTTCATTTTTCTCCCTCCCACCTCCTCCCCTCCCTCCATGGCCTGACCCTCACCCTTTCTCCCCCTCCCCTTCCTTTCCCTCTCTTTGCCTCTTCTCCCTCGATTCCTTCCTTCCTTCCCTCCCTTCTTTCTTTCACAGTGCTCAGGAGCAATAGCATCCTAGCCCTGTCCATGCAAGGCCCACAAAAGTGAAGCTTTTTCCAGGCCGTGAGGAGCTGGACGCCTGGGACACTTGGCAGAGGTCAGGGTCCTTGAGAGCTGAAGTTGGGGATCATTGGGGGACTATGTGGTTCCCAAGATGGAATCCTAGCAAGCACACTACACTGCTATACTCTCTCCCAACCCCAGACAGCCTTTTATTTTTGTATTTTTCATTTGTAGGCCACAGTCAGCAATGCTCAGGGCTTACTCCTGGTTCTGCATTAGGGGTCTCAGGCGACCATATAGGGTTCTGGGATTGAACTCAGGTCAACTGTGTGTAAGACAGTCTCCTAACTATTGTGCTGTCACTCCAATATCCCATCCACTAGTCTTTAAAACTCAGTTTCTGAATAATTGAGCATAAAAGAGTGTGAAATAAAAAGGTTTGTATCTATTCCTTAGTGCTTTTGAAAAACTTGAAACATGTAATAAAACTCCCTGTAGGCTGTTACCATGCATTTTGGACACACACACTTGAACAGGCAGATTTGGGAGGCAGCCCTGGATGAGCTTTCTGAGCCAATAATCCCCCCCCCACACACACACACACACTGCATGCACGTACACACACACTTCACTGACAGCCACAGGTGTTTCCCAAGGAGTCACGAGAAACCCAGAGCCAGGAGTTTGGGTGCTGCTGACCATTTTCCTCTCCCTGGTTTCATTCCATGTCTTTATCTCTTAATGTTTTCAGTGCTCCTGACTCATGAAATCCTGTCCTTTCTCATTTGCATTGTGCTTTGGAAAACTGGATGACTTGCTGTGTGTGTCTATGTGACATAGGCTCACATGAGTGTTTTAAATCACACTCTGTGTGAAGCCTGGAGGCATATTACCTATTTATAAGGGACACGAATTTCAGTGTTTGGACATTTTGACATGTAATTTGGTGGCCCAGTGATCATTTCCTGCTAGATTCTTCTTTCTTGGCTATACCCTTGATCACCGTGTGCTGGCAATGTCACCTCTGCATAAAAGATAGGAATTTATGTATCCTCGATTAAACATAAGAAATCTGAGGCTTGGAATACAATTTCTTGGAAAACTAAGCAAAAATCAGACTGTAGGGGCCTACATACCTTTTGTAATTAGCTTGCCTATTATCTAAAAAATTCAAATTTTAATGAAAAAAGACATTTATGTCAACATTGGGATATCCTGTGTATATTAAAATTGGACAGTCTAGAAATATCTGCGCCAGCAAAAGAAAATAGAAATACTTTTATCTATTGTTCATCCCCACTATGTAAGGAAGATATCTATGTGGCACACACACACAGACACACACACACACACACACATACACACACACATAGGCTAAAAATAAGAAGAGACAGATTTAATGGACAGCTCAATAACCAAGAAACAGTGGTGGGAAAGACCCTGGACTCTGCTCTATACAACCCAGGCTTAAGGCCAAAGGCACTGGCAACCTAAAATTATCGATAGTTCAGACCCCCAAGCTGCCAACCAAAGCCCACTTTTTCTGGCCATAGAACTTGAAAATGTTGATCCTGGGGCCGGGCGTGCCCAGCGGGTGGGCGTTGCCGCAGCGGCTTGTGCGGCCGGGTTCGTCCCGGCATCCCATATGGTCCCGGCCGCGGTAGTTCGAGTGACCAGGGAACCCGAGCGGGTGTGACCCAAAAAAAAAAAAAGTTGATCCTACCAAAGAGAGCATGTTGAGATCATCCCTGTTCTCCCTCTAGCCAAATGACACCCCACATTCACCAACAAAAGTGAAATGGAAGCCTAGAGTCAAATACTGCTCAGGAAGCAGCGAGGCTCTCCATCGCAGAGAGTGGGTTCTCAGGAGGCCAAGTAGGCCAGAACTTTCCCTCCCATAATGCTCTGATTTCCCTATTCTCAGAGTGACCGTGTGCTCCAGTCCCCACTTGATGACAGCAAGGTACTCTTGCCCTCTCTCTGAAGGAGTGGCACAAGAGAAGGACCAGACAGTACAAATATTCTTGTTGTCTTTTCAGTGGTTGTCTTTTCAGCAGAGGGCTTGTGCGGAGAAGGAAGGTGCATCCCTTTTCGGAGTGTCTAACAATATCAACAAAGAAGGACTTATTTTTACTTTTTACTTGTCTTTTTTTTTTTCTTTTGGGTCACACCCAACGATGCTCAGGGGTTACTCCTGGCTCTGCACTCAGGAATTACTCATGGTAGCAATCAGAGCATCATATGGGATGCTGAGGTTTGAAACCAGGTAGGCTGCATGCAACAAAAACACGCTCCCTACTGTTCCAGCCCCTGTCTGGTCTTGGTTTTAATACCCACAACCAGTGGTGCTTGGGGCTTACTCCTAGCTCTGCCTTCAGAGATCATGCCTGGCAGTGTACAGGGATGGTGGGGATGAAACCCAGGTCGAGCAAGTATAAGACAAATACCTTTCCTGCTCTACTATTTCTCTTGCCCCCAATACAAGATATTTTTTAAAAAGACTCAATGAAACTTTAAAAGTCAATAGCAGAGGGGCCGGAGCGATAGTCCAGCGGGTAGGGCGTTTGCCTTGCACGTGGCGGCCCTATGCCGGCCCGGGTTCAATCCCAGGCATCCCATATGGTCCCCGAGCACCGCCAGGAGTAATTCCTGAGCACAGAGCCGGAGTAATTCCTGAGCACAGAGCCAGGAGTAACCCCTGAGCATCGCCGGGTGTGACCCAAAAAGCAAAAAAAAAAAAAAAAAAAAAAAGTCAATAGCAGAATGGCTAAAATGTAAACAGTCAATAGTAGACTCAAAAGCAGAAGGGAGAGAAGAGGGGGAAATGAGAAAACACAAAATATTATACCACAGGGATAAACCAGTCTATACAAAAAAGGATTTATAAAAAGGACAAGCTTGGACAAGATCCACCCATAAATTAATACGTGAACAACTCAGGTATGTGGGTTTTGTTACTGATGTCTTCAAGCTGTCACAGAATAGGGATGAGATACCTCCCCCTATATCCCCGTTCTTTCTGACGGCCCGGCAGTCACACGCAGGCCCCAAAGCCACCATGTAGTTAAAAAATCTAACTCCAACTTTATCACCCAGTTAAAAATTTTGGAATTCCTGGAGCACACAGCTGCATTCATTGCTGTGAAAAATCTCAAACACTAGTATACTGATAGACTACATTTAATGGATGTAAAGTAGAATGTAATCAATAACAAAACATATACCCACAATTCCTATCCTGTAACAACATATCAGTAATTTACTGTACAAGGGCTTAATGGCTCCATGGTGAGATTGAACAATCTTCACTAACTTTCTTCTAAAAAAATCATTTCTTATCATTTTTAGCAAATTAGCTGTAATAAGCAATATAGAATAAACTATTGAAGGTCTGCTACAGGACAAACTTAAGTGGTGGTTGGGAAAATTGGAAATAATGGTGGCCAGAAATTGCATAGTGGTGACATTGGGGTAGAATATTGAATTTCTGTAACCAATTAACATGAACAAATTTGTTAAAAAATTCATAGAAGTTTACTAAATTCAATGAGTTCAATAAGTGAAAGCAATAACACAGATGGCCCAAATTGCACCTAACAGCCCAGTAAAAGGTCATGTGTCGGGGACGCCACGGGGTCCCCAACAGTCCCAGGAAGTGAGTTCCCTTCTACCTCTGAATCGGCGGGGGGGGAATGGATGAAGACTCAGGAATCCAATGCAGTTTTAAAAGGCTTTACTTATCACAGGTTCAGGATACAAATCAGCAATAGGAAAAACCAGGTGCTTAGGATTCCCGGCTAGAACCCCAGCCATGTGTAGGCCAAGATGGAGGCCACCACGTGTAAAGGCCCTGTAAAGAGGAGACAAAGACTCCCAAGAAGAGTGCAAGCCCCAAGAGAGCCCAAAAAGAGAAAGAGTGTAAGAGAGGAAGCAGCCTAGTTTTATACCCCTGCAACTCAGACCTCTCACTTTTATGGGAAGCAAGGAGGGTCAAATGCCCTCAGGTAATTTCTCCCAGCACCTCACCTAGGCCCTTATATATGCTAATGTTTTGAGCCAATATCTGCTTGGAAATGCCTTTATAGGGTAGAGAAGGGGGGTTTCTGAGATGGCATGTCTCTGTACCAAAGGCTAATACAGTTAAATATTTCTCCAAGCCTTCACAAGTGTCTCGTCTACTTCACGGTAGTTTTGTATTTTAGTTGCCTTTGAGTTATCAGGGAGCCATGCTTGCTTGCTTGGAGGCAAACAGCATTTCTCTCTGGTCTAATTACTTAGAGATTCAACATGGCCAGGCAAATATGCTGGTAAGATCTAGCTAGTCCCACGATGATTGTGGTAGCATGAGAGAATATTTATACCAGCCAGTACAGAATACATGGTCAGATAAGCTGCCAAATTTAAACTACCCCCTATCTATGAAGTGATCTGCAGGAGGCAATCCAGGGAAGATCAGAGGCTTTTAGGCTTTTAGGTGTCCTGCAACAGTCATGAATTTAGCAACACCATTATGAAATATATGTTGCATAGGCTATATCAAGTAAATTAATTAGTGCCTGCTAAAGGCAGCAGGTTTGGGGGTAGTTGGGAAAGTAGGGTCTTGGTGGCGGTTAGGGCATATTGGTAATGGGACTGGTGTTGGAATACTGAATACCTGAAACAACTGTATTGTGCACAACTTTATAAATCATGGCATTTAAAAAAAAAAAAAAAAGAAATAAGCTCTGGGTACCACTAGTTATGACCCCAAAATCAAAAACTATATTATATATGGTCAATAAATATATAATATATAAATATATACAATTATTTCAAAGACCAATTTATCAGATATCTGTAAAATAAAAACAAATACCTAACTTCCATGTCACTGGAGTCACAAAGGAAAAAAAGGAAAGAGCAAGTACCAAGTCTGCAGTATTAGATATATCCATATTTACCAATCTTGGATATATTCATATTTGCCACACACTGATCTCCACATTCAAGAAGTTGAACTAAGATGAATCCAAAAGCATCCATGTCAAGACTGATCCCACTCAGGCAGAATACAAAATCAATACCCCAAAAGTGAATGGCCTTCCCATTCACAGTTGCACCACAGAAAATCAAATGCCTCGGAATCAGTTTGACAAAGAATGTAAAGGATCTCTACATAGAAAACTACAAAACATTAATTCAGGAAATAAAAGAGGACTTGAGGAAACGAAGACACATTCCCTGCTCATGGATTGGAAGGATTAACATTGTCAAAATGGTAATACTCCCTAGAGCTTTATACAGATTCAATGCAGTCCCTATAAAGATACCCATGATGTTCTTCAAAGAGATTGAACAAATACTCCTAAAATTTGTATGGGATAATAAACCCCCATGAATAACTAAAACGTTCTTGGGAAAAAGATGGGAGGTGTCACTTTCCCCAACCTCAAACTCTACTAAAAGCAGTTGTAATTAAGACAATGAGGTATTGGTATAGAGACAGACTCATAGACCTATGGAATTGAACTGAATATCCTGAAACACACTCTCAAATATACAATCACATAATCTTCGATAAAGGAGCAAAAGATATTAAGTGGAGCAAAGAAAGCCGCTTCAACAAATGGTGGTGCAAAAACTGGGAAGCTACATATAAAAAAAATGAACTTAGACCTACTTCTAAGTAGGAAGAGAGTGGCATCAAAGAAATAGCTAAGAAGACAAAGAACCTCTGGCTCTGGACACATCTCTTCAACTCCATGGTTCTCCCTGCATTAACATACGCCTCAGAGATCTGGACCCTATGAAAGCAGGATGAGAACGCTATTCGGGTCTCCCAAAGAGGAATCGAAAGAACTATGCTTGGACTATCACGCCTCACTCAAGTGAAAGAAAGAATCCGGAGTTCCGACCTCTGTCGCTATTCCTGAGTCAGGGATGCTGTCTCATTTGCCAAGGCATTGAAAATCAGATGGGCTGGACATGCAATGCAATTTGGAGACGACTGCTGGACTAGAGCCTTTACTGACTGGATCCCATGGGATGTCAAAAGATCACGTTGCCGCCCACTTACAAGATGGTCAGACTTCTTGTCAAGACCCTGAACGAATGGTTTGAGGCTCTTCATATTCCTGAAGCAAGCAGATGTCGTTGGACTACACTGAAAAGTGATAGGGTAAAATGGAAATGTTACTGGCGCCCGCTTGAGCAAATCGATGAATAACGGGATGCCAAGTGATCAAGTAATCAAGACCTACTTCTAGCGCCAATCACAAAAGTCAGATCAAAATGGATTATAGATCTCAACATCAGACATGAATCTATAAGGTACATCGAAGAAAACATAGGAAAAAAACACTTTACAACATTGAAACTAAAAAGCATCTTCAAAGATGAAACACCAATGACCAAGCAAATGGAAGTAAAGATAATCAAATGGGATGATATAAAATTGAAAAGCTTCTGCACCTCAAAAGA
Organism: Cryptotis parvus; assembly: GCA_021461705.1. Classification (NCBI taxonomy): domain Eukaryota; kingdom Metazoa; phylum Chordata; class Mammalia; order Eulipotyphla; family Soricidae; genus Cryptotis; species Cryptotis parvus. Next base: position 4,677 of record JAJIBD010015653.1, on the reverse strand, counting down.
AATGGTGACCAAGATACAAAGACAATCCACAGAGTGGGAAAGGATATTCACCCAATACCCATCTGGCAAGGGGTTAATATCCAGAATATGTCAGGGACTGGTAGCACTTCACAAGAAAAAAACAGCCAACCCCATCAAAAAGTGGGGAGAAGAAATGAACAGAAACTTCAAAAAAAGAAGTTCAAATGGCCAAGAGACATATGAAAAAGTTTTCTTCATCATTAATCATCAGGGAGATGCAAATCAAAACAACAATGCGGTACCATCTCACATCACAGAGACTGGCACACATCCAAAACAGCAAGAAAAACTGGTGCTCCCATGGATGCGGGGAAACAGGGACTCTCATCCACTGTTGGTGGGAGTGCTGATTGGTTACAGCCCTTTTGGAAAACAATATGGACATTCCTCCATAAACTAGATATCTAGCTTCCATTTGATCAAGCAATACTACTTCTAGGAATATACCCTAGAGACCCAAAAACACATGGCAGAAACACTATCTGTACTTCGTTATGCATCAATGTGCTATTCAACATAGCTAGAATCTGGAAAAAACTTAAGTGCCCGAGAATAGAGGACTGGCTAAAGAAACTGTGGTACATCTACACTATGGAATACTATGCAGCTGTCAGAAAAGATGAAATTATGAAATTTACCTGCAAATGGATGGACATGGAGACTATCATGCGAGTGAAATTAGTCAGAAGGGAAAGGACAGATATAGAATGACTGCATTCATTAATAGGATATAAATAGATACCAGTGTTTTACTAAGTGTGGGAAATGGTAATGTCAGACTAGAACTCACCATTGAATATACACAAAGAGACTTAAACAATAAACTCTAAATATCTGCAGCACTAGCCACAATGTGTAAAAGAAGAGGGAGAGAGATGCAGAGACAGAAAAACAGTGAGAGAAAGAGAGGGAACGGGGTATCTGCTATTGAGGCAGCCTGGGGGGTGGACAGGAGGGAGTGTTACGTACATTGGTGGTGGGTATGGGGCACTGGTGGAGGAATGAGTGCTGGAATACTGTATTACCAAGAACCAATTGTGAACACCTTTGTAATTGTATGTCTCATGTTGGTATAATAAAAAATTTAAAAAAAAGACTGATCCCACTCAAACCTGTAAAAGCTAAAAGATAAAGGACATCTTGATTACATGAGTGAAAAAAATGACACTTGATCTTAATCCACAGGGAAAATCAAATTGAAAGTAGATTTGTTATCAGGTACCATAGCCATGAAGAAAAAAAATAACAGTATTTTTTCAAATCCATAGACTGTTGGGTGACACGCCCTACTGAGCAAACACAAGCAAACACAGTGGGAGTTCTGGAAGAATTGAACTGATTTTGAAATTTTATATGGCATATTTTTCTCATGAATATCTCTTACCCCAGATCAATATTCTGTTCCCACGGGTTCCCACGTGGTACATACATGAAGATATAACAAGAGTACTTGGCCACATTGGTTCAACCATAATGTCATCAATTATCCTAGTTCAGTGACATGCCAGTGCGCCTCCAGGCAAACTAATGTATTCTGACTCTAAAGGTAATGCCAAAGTGAATTATTCTAATGGATTTTGGACCTTAGTGGGATCCAGAGTCTGGGATCTGCTAGCTATATATTCATGGTAAAAAGTATCAAAGCCATTTCTACAAATTAAATTCTGAACTGCTTTCTGGTTCAGAGAGATACAGTCCCTCCTCTCCCTGCTAGGGAGATTTTGCCTCTGGAAATCAGCTCTGTCTTTTGTGAAGCTTGGAGCCGAAGGCCCACCTAAAGATCTACATTTCAAAAGGGTCTATTGCCTGATTTCAACTCCAGATAGTCCAACCCACTATGGGCTAGGCTGGAAGATTTTGATGGGGTTCTGTCTATAAAAGAAGCTAGGAGAAAGAATAAGGGGCCTTTTTTGCCATTTTGGCTTTCCCTGATGTTTGCTTCTCTCCGCTCCTCTCAATTTTCCATTGGGCTTCAACACGTGGTGGCAGCCGCCTTGGCCTACACATGACTGGAGCCCGGCCAGGATGTTTTGGGAATTTTCCTGTTCTTGTATTATATACAGAAGCTGTGATAGTAAAGTCTTTTAAAACTGTGCCATCTTCCTGAATTTTTATCCATTACCTGGTGGGTGAGAGACTCACAGACATGGGGAAGAGCTTCTATTGGCTCTCCCTGTGCCCAGCCGCTCAGGAGAAGCCTGGGAGGGATGGCACGTTCTAGCCCTGGCTTGCCACCCCAGCAGAGCCTCGCAACAAGCCAGACGACCCACCCTTACTCCATGAGGGCCTCCATTTTCCATATCCGGACTTCCTCCTCCTCAGAACTCCACCCAGCAGACCAGCCTATCACAGCCTGCCTCGCGCGCCGATTTCGGCCATGCAGTTCATCAATAAATGCTGGATTTAGAGATGACTACAAGAATATGCTACCCACACAGCAGAGCCTGGCAAGCTACCAATGTCGATGATTTGTTAGGCCAAATACCAGTAACAATTATAGACCTCATTCTCATGACCTGATGGAATGGTTTGAGGCTCTTTATGTTCCTGGAGCAAGCAGGTGCCCTTGGGCTCTACTTGCATGAGACAGGACATATGGAGATGTTACTGGTGCCGGCTCGAGCAAATCGATGATGAACGGAAGACAGTGATACAATGATACCTGGTGGATTCCTGTTGGAGGACAGGTTTAGCTATTCTGGGAGTTTTGTTGTTTTGCCCACTCCCCAGCTTAATCTATTTAAGCTAAGGTTCATTCTAATGAATGGTCTAATGAATGGAGACCTCTCTTCTATTTTTTTTTTTTTGTGGTCACACCCTGCAATGATCAGGGGGTTCTCCTGGCTCTGCACTCAGGAATTACTCCTGGCGGTGCTTGGGGGACCATATGGGATGCTGGGGATCGAACCCGGGCCGGCATGGGCCGGCCACGTGCAAGGCAAATGCCCTACCCGCTGGGCTATCGCTCCGGCCCCTAGAGACCTCTCTTCTATGTAAACACTGCTAGAGGGTGTGGCAGTTACAGAAGTCAAATTGATTGAATAACTTCTCTGACTTATACATCTACTAAGACTTCTAAGACTAAGACTTTATACCCACTGCACCCAGCGTGGGACAGTTAGAATTTAACAGGAGACTACCATCCTAGCTACGTTGAGACTATAGGAAGGATCATACTAGTTTGATGTACTAGAAGGATCATACTTAGTTTGCTTTAAGCAGGCGAGTGTGACCCTTTCAGTACACGAGAACAAGATATTCAGAATCACCCTGGTGCAGATAATAATAAGAAGGACCTGTGGGTACCATCTAGATTACATGAAGCTCATGAAATTAAGATGTATTACTTTATATCAGCCCTCTCTCTCCAGTGTTTTACATAAGAGATAATCTCCGGATTAGTCCTTGGCATAACCTTTGTTTATACCTGCAATAGGGTGAGGCACTACACTCTGTTTACAGATCTTTGTTGACATGACCCTCCCTGGATACTTTGGTGTATATAAGGGAATTGACTTGAGGCCCCTTGGGCTTTGGCCTTTTCTATTTTGGCTTTTTGGATCCTCAGCCTTTTGCTTTTGGCTTTTGACTTTTGCTCTTTGGCCTTTTGTTCCTTCTTCTGGGTAGGACTCAGCTCGGGTGAGATCCTCTCTGTTTGGTGGGAGACTTAGGCTCTTTTGTATGGTCTAAGTTCAGAACAGAGCTAGAGTCTGTTCATTATATTGGAGTGCTGTGGAAGAGCTTTTGTACTATTAAAAGCCTTTTTTGGAACTGCACTGGACTCATGAGTTTTCATCTGTTCCCAAGGTGTCCTCGGAGGTAGAAGAGAATTTCTGTCCTGACACTGTCGGGGACCCCGCGGCGTTCCCGACAGGTTCGGAGGTAGAAGGGAATCATTTTCCGGTATTATTGGGGACCCCAGCAGTCCCTGACAATAGATGATATCCTTTCATGTTGGAGAATCTATTTCTTAGTTTGACAGAGAAAACAAAAATCTTTCTCCCAAGGAAAATTAAGAGAAGTAAGATTTATACAAAAAAAACGGTTTCATAATTTATTTTAAAACAGAAAGAGAAAAATCTTGAAAGGAAAGAGACTAATAAACAAACGTGGTAGGTCAAAATACATCTTTTTAGACTTCTTGGTCTTTCCAAATCAGATTTTGATGGGTATAGTAAATATTACTGTATTCCCACCATGGTTCTAAGAACATGTAGAGAAAATACTTAAAAAATCATAGTATTGTGGGGTCAGTTAAGGAAGGTTGTATTCATGATGCAATGATGAAAACTAAACACTACATTAAGATGTGTCCTGTCCAATAAACCAATCATAAAAGAGATACACTTAAAATTATTATAGATAAATACTGATGAGATTAAATCATCAAACTGATTTTTTTAAAAAACAACTCAACAAAAGTAGAAGAAAACAAATTAAGGACAGAGAACGAGAGACCACATAGAAGGCAAAAAGTGAAATAGCTATAATTGTATTAAATCTTAAGTAAAATAAATGCACAAAATTTTAAAAGTATACCTGCAGCATTAAATATATATATTATATATAATATATATATAATATATATATAACATACACACACATATATTATCTAATTCTACACAATCAGCAAGGATAGTTACTTTAAGCACGACA
>JAJIBD010015652.1:0-21032 GCA_021461705.1 Cryptotis parvus | reverse complement strand
TGGGGATTGAAGCTGGGTGGTCAGTGCAAGGCAATGCCCTTCCTGCTGTGCTATCACTCTGGCCCCCTCCCCTGACTTTTTTTTCAGGGGTGTCATACCGACAGGGTATGATACTCAGGGGTTATTTCTGGCTCTGCACTCAGGAATTACTCCCAACTAGTGCTTGGGAACCATACAGGATGTGCTGGATCGAACTCATGTTGACTGCATGCAAGGCGAATGCCCTCCCCACTAGGCTATCACTCTGGCCCTACTTTTTTTTGTCCCTAGAGGTCTATAACTCCTCATCTGTTTTATGCAGGCTGCTCGCCCTATGGGCCCGCTGCCCAAAGCCTCTGACATTCATAATCTAGTCTCTGTATTGTTTTAATGAGTTCTCTCCCTTTTTATATATTTTTAAAAATTTAAATAACTTAAAATTTAAAAAAAATTATTCTCTCTCATACTATTTATTTTTTTTAATATCCTGCAAATGAGTCCAATAATTCTGTCTGTCCCTCATCCTGAGTCACTTCACCCAGCACAATACTCTCCATATCGTCCACGAAATCTCATGACCTCATTTTCCTAACGCTGTATAGTATTTAACTGTAGATGTATCATAGTTTCTTTATCCAATCATCTTTTTTGGACACTTGGAGTCAGGCAATGAAGGGGAGGGAAACTGGGGATGCTGAAGCTGGGAAATGTGCACTGGTAGAGGGATGGGTGTTGGAACACTGGTATGATTGAAACCCAATCATCAACAACTTTGTATCTCATGGTGATTCAAATATATGTGTGTGTGTGTGTACATGTGCATGTGTGTGTATTCTATTTTTCAGATTCCACATATAAGGGTGGTCATAGGATATTTATCTTGATCTGGCTTAGCCCAATAACCCAAGGTTTACCCATGCTGTTACTAACAGCTCTCCTCTTCTTCCTCATGGCTGGATAATTCAGTTGTGTGTATAATTATCAATATAATTAATCAATATGATAAAACATACAGCACCAACACTGTCTGTCTGTCTTCCCCGTTCATCATCGATTTGCTCGAGCGGGCACACAGTAACATCTCCGTATGTCCTGTCTCATGCAAGTAGAGCCCAAGGGCACCTGCTTGCTCCAGGAACATAAAGAACCTCAAACCATTCCATCAGGTCATGGGAATGAGGTCTATAATTGTTACTGGTATTTGGCATATCAAATACGACACGGGTAGCTTGCCAGGCTCTGCCATGCGGGTAGCATACTCTTGTAGTCATCTAAAAATCCAGCATTTATTGATGAACCGAGGCCGCAAGTCGGATTTAAATCTGGCTGTGATAGGCTGGTCTGCTGGGTGGAGTTCTGATGAGGGGGAAGTCCGGATGTGGTAGATGGAAGCCCCTCATAGAGTGGGGGGGTCGTCTGGCTTGTTGTGAGGGGCTCTGCTGGGGTGGTGGGCCAGGCTCATCATTTTAAATCCGCAGGCCGGATTTAAAAAAGACTGCTGCAGTGTGGATCTCGATGAGCCGGGCTGTGATAGACTATCTTAAATTAAGGTAATAAAATCATACAGCGTGAATATTACATATCATTTTAACACAGACACTATATTATTATATATAATATTATGTATGCAGTATGAAATCTATATTATTATATGTGATAATGTTAACGCGAAAGTGGATTTACCTGTGCTAGTGGGTTTTGAGGATTGTATGAAAAAAATAGATACAAAACTCAGAAGGTTGAAAGTTAGTTTAATGTACAGAGGATTCCAGGTCCCTTCCCCAAATGTCTGTTCCCGTGAACGAATTCCTGGTCCTGACCTACGCAGTCTAGTCACATCCCACAACGATGGCCCGGTTCTGTTCCTGGGTTGCTCTCTCAGTGCCTGCCGCTGGGTCTCCCAACTGTACCCAGCAATCCCTTTGGGTCTCGTCCCGGCTTTCCTTAGTCTCCAGCCTCTACCCTGTCCATGTGGGTGAGACTCCTGTGCCGAGCACCTTGCCCTGTACCTGGGCATCCATGCCCTGCCTGAACCTGGGCTGTCCTGGGCATCCAAGCCCTACCGTGACCTGAGCCTCTGAGCCTGGCCCTTCCTGTAGCAGCCCTTGCCTGGCCTTCCATGGCCTATCCGTGCTGGGCCCTTACCTGGGCATGCTGCCCTACCTGATCCGGGGAGGGAGCCAGTTGGGAGCAGCTGGCCAGAGAGTGAGGGAGAGTGAGTGAGTTACCGTTTATTTGCTGCCAAATCCCGCCCCCAGGCATCCCCTTCTACATTTTGATTGGCTACCTATTCCATAGGCGGGATTAGCTACCTGAGACCTGAGACCTAAGTTCCTCCTTAGCTCCTGCTGTGTCAATTGGTTTGCACACAGGAGGCCAAGGTTCATTCTGGGACCACTTGGGCCCTTGGGTACCACCACAGGAGTTGCCTCACACACGACTTAGCCCTTGAGCAGAACCGGGTATGTCAAGCCACTCCCCAAAATGGTTGATGAGACAAGCTGGAACGACAAACATGCTCAGTTGCCTCCTGGAGGTCTGGGCAAAGCAAACTTCAGCTTAGAATGGAAATACAGGATGTGCCTGGTCCAGAGAGATAGAGAGGTTAAGGTTCTTGCCTTGCATGCAGTTACCCCAGTTCAACCCTGTTACCACACATGGTCCCCTGAGTGCCAAAAGGAGTGATCCCTGAGAACAGAGCCAGGACTAAGCCCCAACACTGCCAGGTAGACCCCAAAACAAAGCCCCTCAAAAATAAGCAAATCGATTCCAGTTAGTTGGTTGTTTCATAGGCTAGGTTGAACCATGTAAAATTAGCTCTTATATAAGCTAAATATTGGTTATTTCATATGGTGGTGATACAGCAGGAGTTGCTACTGGCTCTCCCTGTGACCAGCCGCTCACGAGGCGCCCGGGAGGGATGGTGGGTTCTAGCCCTGGCCCACCACCCCAGCAGAGCCTCGGCAACAAGCCAGACGACCCCCACTCCATGAGGGCCTCCATTTTCCACATCCGGACTTCTCTCTTCAGACCTCCACCCAGCAGACCAGCCTATCAGCGCCCGGCTCATCGAGTGCCACAAAAAGCGGCTGCGCCGGGTTCATCAATAAATGCTGGACTTAGAGATGCCTACAAGAGTATGCTACCTACACTGCAGAGCCTGGCAAGCTACCCGTGTTGTATTTGATATATATGCCAAATACCAGTGACAATTATAGGCCCTCATTCCGGAATGGTTTGAGGCTCTTTATGTTCCTGGAGCAAGCAGATGCCTTGGGCTCTACTAGCATGAGACAGGACATATGGAGATGTTACTGGGGCCTGCTCGAGCAAATCGATGATGAACAGGAAGACAGTGACAGTGACAGTGACAGCAGGAGCTACTAGGAGTGGTACCCTAGGGGCCCCAAGGGAGACCAGCGCCCATGTGTCAGCAGGGAAGCAGTTTCAGAAGACTTCCTTCACTCCAATTCCTAAAAGAATTTAGGTAACCACTCCTGAGGGGGAATGACACAGCAGGAGCTAAGGCGGAACTTAGGTCTCAGGTCTCAGGTAGCTAATCCCGCCCATGGAATAGGTAGCCAATCAAAATGTAGAAGGGGATGCCTGGGGGCGGGATGTGGCAGCAAATAAAAGGCAACCCCAGGCTCCTCCCCTGAAAGAAGAAGTGAAGAGAGACAAGGGAAGGAAGAGCTCTCTCTCCCTCACTCTCTGGCCAGCTGCTCCCAACTGGCTCCCTCCCCAGATCAGGTAGGGCAGCATGCCCAGGTTAGGGGCCCAGTACGGATAGGCCACAGAAGGCCAGGCAAGGGGCTGCTACAGGAAGGGCCAGGCTCAGAGGCCCAGGTCACGGTAGGGCTTGGATGCCCAGGATGGCCCAGGTTCAGGCAGGGCACGGATGCCCAGGTACAGGGCAAGGTGCTTAGCACAGGAGTCTCACCCACGTGGACAGGGTAGAGGCTGGAGACTAAGGAAAGCCGGGACAGGACAACAGGGACCGCTGGGTACAGTTGGGAGGCCCAGCGGCAGGCACGGAGAGAGCAGCCCAGGAACATAACCAGGCCATCGTGTGGGATGTGAGTAGACTGCGTGGGACAGGACCAGGAATTCTTTCACGGGAACAGAGAGGCTTGACATTTGGGGGAAGGGACCTGGAAACCTCTACATTAAACTAACTTTCAGCCTTCTGAGTTTTGTATGTGATTCTTTCATACAATCCTCAAGAACCCACTAGCACAGGCGAATCCACTTTCGCGTTAACACAATGAGTCTCTCTTCCACCTCATTCAGCAATGGGGAGCTTTGACTCTGAACATTAGGTCACCAGCTTATCTTTGCTTTTTTTTTTTTCTTTCCGGGTCACATCCAGTGATGCTCAGCGGTTGCTCCTGGCATTGCACTCAGGAATTACTCCTGGCAGTGCTCGGAGACCATATGGGAAGCTGAGGATAGAACCCAGGACAGCGCATGCAAGGCAAATGCCCTCTCCACTGTACTATCACTTTTGCCCCTCATCTTATGATTGCAGGTTTGTTTCTTAGGCTTTGGGGGGGTCACACCTGGCGATGCTCAGGGGTTACTCCTGAGCTCAGGGAACTCCTGGCGGTGCTCAGGGAACCATATGGGATGTCGGAGATCGAACCCAGGTTGACCATTTGCAAGGTAAATGCCTACCCACAGTATTTTTTTTCAGGTTGCCTTGTAAGTTTCAAGTGTACTTTTTTTTTTTTTTGCTTTTTTTGGATCACACCCGGCAATGCTCAGGGGTTACTCCTGGCTCTTTGCTCAGGAATTACTCTTGGCAGTACTTGGGGACCCTGTGGGATGCCTGAGATAGAACACAGGTCAGTCCCATGCAAGACAAATGCCCTCCCTGCTCGGTCCCTAAGATAATTTCTTTTTTTTTCTTTCTTTCTTTTTTTTTTTTTTTTTTTTCGCTTTTTTTGGGTCAGACCCAGCGAGGCTCAAGGGTTACTCCTGGCTCTTGGCTCAGGAATTACTCCTGGTGGTGCTCGGGGACCATATAGGATGCTGGGGATTGAACCCCGGTCGGAAGTGTGCAAGGAAAATGCCCCAGAAGGATTTCTTTCACTTGTATCACTTGTCTTCCCGTTGTTCATCGATTTGCTTCGAGCAGGCACCAGTAACATCTCCATATGCCCTGTCACATGCTAGATAGCCCAAGGGCATCTGCTCACTCCAGGAATATAAAGAGCCTCATACCATTCCATCAGGTCATGGGAATGAGGTCTATAATTGTTACTGGTATTTGACATGTCAAATATGACACGGGTAGCTTGCCAGGCTCTGCCGTGCGGGTAGGATACTCTTATAGTTGCCTCTCATCTTGTGCATTTATTAATGAACCGTGCGGCCACAAACTTGTGATCACCTCTTCTGTTGGGTGGAGCTCTGATGAGCTGGGGAGTCCGGAAGTTGAAAATGGCGGCCCTCAGGGTGTGGGGGGTTCCTCTGGTTTCTTGTGAGGCTCTGCTGGGTTGGCGGGCCAGGGCTAGAACCTATCTTCCCTCCCGGGCGCCTCGGGGATCAGCTGGGCACAGGGAGAGCTGGTAGCAGCTCTGCCCCGTGTATCTGAGTCTCTGGATCAGACATACCTGGGCTGGGCTATACTGTCACAACCCAAAATCTAGATTCTGACCCCAGAATTCTCCTTCCTCTATAACACCAATCTATATGCCGTGTCAAAGAGTTTGTTTCCGCTTTGCCTTGTCCACTTTATATTTGAAAAAAATATAACACATGAACGAAATCATCCGGCATTCATCTTTCTCCATCTGATTTATTAAAAGTTTTCATCTCACTGTGGTTACTTTCTTGATGTCATGTTGCATGACATTATGTAAGTTTCAGGGGCGTAACTCATAGTTCAGATCCGACGCTCAGCAGACCGGAAGTAGTCCCGCTCCCTTTCTTCTGGGAACCACTAAGTGGTCTTGTACGCCAAAAGCTTATTTTGGCTTAATTTGTTCATGTGTTGTTTCTCTCTCACATGACTTCTATTTCTAGGGAACACATTTCCAAAAATATAACCCATCTAGAATACCACGCCTGCAAGCTTTGCTAGCATGACCCCTATGGAGCTCAAGTCCAAGAGCTGAATCAGGCAAAAGCGATGGCCAGGGGAATCCTAACACGTTCATAAACAGGGCAAAGTACCCACAATAATGAGGGAATTATCCAGTGGGTTCTGATCTAAAGGTACCGGCATTGGCTCACTTAGGGTTTTGTGATTTCAAAAAATAAAGAAGTTCCCCACAGGAAATATGGAAAAAATTGTTCCTAGGGAAGCTTGATGTAACCTAAAAGTGTGTAAATATTGTACATAAACGTGCCCTAAACAAATGTGTCCATGGTGACGCTGCTGGCTTCCAAGAAAGAGCTATGGTCTTCCCTCCGGCAGGTGGCGTTGTTTCTCCGCAGACAGTCGCGCTTCCGGGGCTCGCCTACAACACATCTCTCCACCTCTAGGAGGCGCCAGAGCCCTTCCAGCTGCCGGCCAGGCTCTGAACCTCACTGTCCCTTCAGCTTCACCCGGGAGGAGCAGGCAGGGAGACCCGAGAAACGGAGAGAGAGTAAAGGAAAAGAGAAGGTGCACGCTTTGAATTTGAAAACTAGGTTTGCTTTCCCTCTCCTTGATCTTCCCAGTCCATAGGCAAGCTTTTCCCGCCCGTCTTAGAAAGAACCAGAATGCCTGTTAGGGCTGCTTTTAAGCTGTTCAATGCCCAGACGTTTTCTTCTGTCGTTGTGTTTCTTCTTTCTGTTTCTTCCCATATTCTTGGGTCACACCCGGTGATACTCCTGGCTCTGCACTTAGGAATTACTCCTAGCGGTGCCTGGGGTCTATATGGGATGCCGGGATTGAACCAGGATTACCGTGTGCAAGGCAAACACCCTATCCCGCTGGACCCTGGCCCCTGCCCTCATCAGTAGATTCTTAGTGGAGATAATGCTAGAAGCCAAAAAATTGTGCTAGAGTAGCCAGAGAGACAGCTCAATGGATGGGGCACCTGCCTTGCATGTGGAGGTTCTGGGTTCGATCCCCAACATCCCATAGGGTCGCCCACGCACCATCAGGAGTGGTCCCTGAGTGCAGAGCCAGGAGTAAGCCCTGAACACCACTGGGTGTGGCCCCAAAATCACCCCCAAAATTGTGCTAGAGTTTGGAATGTGTCAAGAAGCATGTAGTAGGTGTGGAGGCATCAGTGATACACTGTTGTGTAATTCTATCACATTGTCTGAAATGGACACAGTCCACAGGGATCCGTGTTTTCAAATTCAGGTGAACTCCAAATACATCTTCTAACTAAAATGCTAGTTTTCAAAATTAACCTGATTGGTATTACCCTGTTAATAGTCATTAAAACATTTTGTGAGAAAATAAAAACAAAAACAATCTGCTGCTCTTCCACCCAGCAGAAGAGCCTATCACAGCCTGGTTCGCGGCCGTAGCAGCCGCGTGGTTCATCAATAAATGCTGGAAATCAGAGGTGACTACAAGAGTATGCTACCCGCACGGCAGAGCCTGGCAAGCTACCCGTGTCGTAGTTGATATGCCAAATACCAGTAACAATTATAGAGCTCATTCCCATGACCTGATGGAATGGTTTAAGGCTCTTTATGTTCCTGGAGAAAGCAGATGCCCTTGGGTTCTACTAGCATGAGACAGGACATATGGAGATGTTACTGGTGCCCGCTCGAGCAAATCGATGATGAACGGGAAGACAGTGATATTTGGTTATTAATAAGAAATAATCAAAATTATTTATTTGATAGTTTTCCTTTATCATAGGGTTATTATAAAAAATCAGCCTAAAGAGAAATAATACAATGGCTCCAAATTCTAGCCTTAGCGAAAACTACTGTTATCATTTTCTGTTTCTTTGTGTGTTACAGAAAAAGTTTCCTTTATCCTTAAAAAAAAATCCTTGAAGGTGAATGGGAGTGAGAGAATGAGAGAGAGGGACAGGGAGAGACAGAGAAACTGAGGCATAGAGAGGGAGAAACAGAAAAGAGAGAGAAAGAGAGACAGAGACAGACAGAGAGACAGACAGAGATAGAGAGCTGTTTGAATTCTGGAGCTCACAGTGACTGGATTTCTTTCCTTTTTTTTTTTTTTGCTTTTTGGGTCACACCCGGCGACGCTCAGGGGTTACTCCTGGCTCTGCACTCAGGAATTGCTCCTGGCGGTGCTAGGGGAACCACATGGGATGCCAGGGATCGAACCGGGCCTGCATAGGCCGGCTGCGTGCAAGGCAAACGCCCTACCCGCTGGGCTATCGCTCCGGCCCCCGCCTGGTTTCTTTCCTTTTTCAAAGAGACAAATCGTGGGGTCAGCCCAGGGGCTCAGGGTAGAAGGAACCTTGACACCGCTGGCAAGCACCTGCAGATGGGGCTCGTGAAACCACCTGGAGATTTTTCATCCAGCTGAAATTCCTGGAACTTGCAGAGACACTCCTACTCTCTCATTCCATTCCACCCCTCCCCAGGGAGAATTGCCCTCGAAGACGCCATGCTGCCCACGTCGGGCACCACTCACTGAGAATTGCCCTAGGAGATGCCATGTTGCCCCATGTTGGGCATCACTCTCTGAGAATTGCCCTAGAATACGCCATATTTCCCACGTTGGGTGTCGCTCACTGAGAATTGCCCTCGAAGATGCCATGCTGTCCCACTTTGGGCATCACTCACTGACAATTTCCCTAGGAGATGCCATGTTGTTCCACGTTGGGCATCACTCACTGAGAATTTCCTAGAAGATGCCATGCTGTCCCACGTTGGGCATCACTCTCTGAGAATTGCCCTAGAAGATGCCATGCTGTCCCACGTTGGGCATCACTCACTGGGAATTGCCCTAGAAGATGCCATGCTGCCCACGTTGGGCACCACTTCACTGGCCTCCTTAGAGACCTGTGAGCCTGGCGCAGGAGTGCCCCCAATAAACCTGCCTTGGTTTCCTTTTCCTATCAGCCTTGTTCTCTTCTCCATGAACCTTTCACAAATGAGAACAAGAGGGCCAAGAAAACCTCTGTGTCACAGGGTTATTCCTAAGCCCCAGGACACAAGAAAGACCCAATGGATTTAGCTTTTATGCCGCTATCACCTCCCCAACTCACAGTCACCTCCTTGCAGGAAATCGTTCTAGTTAGGGAAATCCCAAGTGTAAAGGAGGTGGTGAAAGCGACACGTGCTCTGCCTATGCAGAGATGAGCGATGTTTCCCTTCCAAAGGGCTGGGGCCTTGGGCAAGGGGACTTGGACATGAGAATTGGCCCTGCATCCTCCCATCAGTGACCCATGAGTGGCCCAGAAAGACAGGCCCTAAATAAAAAATCCAAATGAAGAACCCAAATGAATGCATCCTTTTCTTTATATATATATATATATATATATATATATATATATATATATACATACATATATAATATTTTATCTGTTTTGTGATTTGTCTATTTCTGTGGTGTCTTAAGATTTATATAATTATTTTACTATTGATTTATAGTATGATGGCATTTAAGGGACTTGACCTAATTTTCTCATGGTAAGAATTATCCATATGATACATGTCTGGTGCTCTTTGCTGTTGTCTTTCTATCTTCTTTCTTCATTCCTTTTTTTTTTTTCTTCTTTTCTTTCCTTCCTTCCTTCCTTCCTTCCTTTTTCTTTCTTTCTTTTCTTTCTTTCTTTCTTTCTTTCTTTCTTTCTTTCTTTCTTTCTTTCTTTCTTTCTTTCTTTCTTTCTTTTCTTTCTTTCTTTCTTTCTTTCTTTCTTTCTTTTTTTTTCTCTCTCTCTTTCTTTCTTCCCTTCCTTCCTTCCTTCCTTCCTTCCTTCCTTCCTTCCCTTCCTTCCTTCCTTCCTTTCTTTCTTTCTCTTCTTTCTTTCTTTCTTTCTTTCTTTCTTTTCTTTCTTTCTTTCTTTCTTTCTTTCTTTCTTTCTTTCTTTCTTTCTTTCTTTCCTTCTCTCTCTTTCTCTCTCTCTTTCTTTCTTTCCGTCACAACCAGCAATGATTAGGGATTACTGCTGGCTCTGCACTCAGGAGTTACTCCTGGCGGTGCTCTGGGGACCATATGGGATGCCTGGGATCAAACCTGGGCTGGCCGCGTGCAAGGCAAATGCCCTACCCACAGTACTGTGGCCGTGTCAAGGCAAATGCCCTACCCACAGTACTGTAGCTCTGGCCCTTCCCTTCATGCTTGACCTGACAGAAACTCACCATCCAGTGCATTACTGAGCCATTACTGCATCCCACCTTCATCCTTGCGTAGATAGTGAGAGAGGAAAACAGGCTGGACAAGAGGAATCAGGCAAGGGAGGATTTGAACAGAGCCAGGTGAGTGATGCTGACTGCTGATAGCCAGGGATGCTCCCAGCCCAGAAACGAGTCTCTCAGTTTTGGAGACTAAAAGTCCAGGGCAAGGTGTGGCCAGAGACAGTTTCCTGTGAGACCTCACTTCTCGGCTTGCAAACAGCTGCCCTCTTCCTGTCTCTGCGTTGCCTCTCTGTGTGCCTGCACCCACATCTTTTCTTTTTGTGTGTAAGTTGGGGGCTGGTGTCACAGGCAGCCTACTCATGAGTTACTCCTGCCTTTATGCTCAGGTGTCTCTCTTAGGGGTGCTCAGGAGACTTTATGAGGTGTAGGATCTGAAACCCAGCCAGCTGCAAACAAAGCAAGAGCTCTATGCTCTTAGCTCTCTGCCCTCCTGATCTTTTCTTTCTTTTTTAAGAATATAAGTTAGAGCCTGGCAAACTACCCGTGTTGTATTTGAGATTGCCAAATACCAGTAACAATTATAGACCTCATTCCCATGACATGATGGAATGGTTTGAGGCTCCTTATGTTCCTGGAGCGAGCAGATGCCCTTGGACTACACTAGAATGTGACAGGACATAAGGAGATGTTACTGGTGCCCGCTCGAGCAAATCAATGAACAACGGGAAGACAAATGATACAAGTGAAGTGAAGTGATGAGTCATGTTGAAGTAAGACCAGGGCTAATGACCTCAATCACCACATTTTCATCTTAATTAGTCCTTAAATAACACTGAGAGAGAGAATGAGAGACAGTGAGAGAGATGTGATTGCTATAGAGGCAGGCCAGGTAGGGAGGTGTGGATGGGAGGGAAACTACTGACATTATTGGTGGAAAATGTGCACTGGTGGAGTAATGGGTGTTGAGACATCATATAACTGAAACCCAATCATGAACAACCTTGTAATTGTAGCTTACTGTGATTCAATATTAAACAGAAACAAACCAAAAAAGCCATGGTCTCTAATTGCAGGCAAATCTGGAAACGTCAACATAGTAGAAATTTGGGGTCACACACTGAAATCTGTCATACTTGGAGAGGTGTGGGGAGAGGGAGGAAAGGGCGTGAGCAGAGAGATGACAAAAAGAGCAAAGAGGATGTGATCTGATCCACCGTTCAGGAGGATGTGATCTGATCCACCGGTCAGGAGGTTGTGATCTGATCCACCGGTCAGGAGGATGTGATCTGATCCACTGTTCAGGAGAATGTGATCTGATCCACCGTTCAGGAGGATGCGATCTGATCCACCGGTCAGGAGGTTGTGATCTGATCCACTGGTCAGGAGGTTGTGATCTGATCCACTGGTCAGGAGGTTGTGATCTGATCCACCGGTCAAGAGGATGTGATCTGATCCACTGGTCAGGAGGATGTGATCTGATCCACCGGTCAGGAGGTTGTGATCTGATCCACCGGTCAGGAGGATGTGATCTGATCCACTGTTCAGGAGGATGTGATCTGATCCACCGGTCAGGAGGATGTGATCTGATCCACCGGTCAGGAGAAGTGATCTGATCCACCGGTCAGGAGGATGTGATCTGATCCACCGGTCAGGAGGATGTGATCTGATCCACCGGTCAGGAGAATGTGATCTGATCCACCGGTCAGGAGGATGTGATCTGATCCACCGGTCAGGAGGTTGTGATCTGATCCACCGGTCAGGAGGATGTGATCTGATCCACTGGTCAGGAGGTTGTGATCTGATCCACCGTTCAGGAGTATGTGATCTGATCCACCGGTCAGGAGGATGTGATCTGATCCACTGTTCAGGAGGATTTGATCTGATCCACCGGTCAGGAGGATGTGATCTGATCCACCGGTCATGAGGTTGTGATCTGATCCACTGTTCAGGAGTATGTGATCTGATCCACCGGTCAGGAGGTTGTGATCTGATCCACCGTTCAGGGAAAGAGGATGTGATTTGAATCCCCCACCGTGGCCCCAAGCCCAGGGCAGGAGGACCAGGCTGAGGGTTTGATTAAGGTCAGGGGAATCCAAGTACAGCTGCCAGTGACAACCAGGGTGGGCGAAGGGGTCTTGGTGCAGGAGAGGGAACCTAAGGTGGGGAGGAGATACAGGATGTACGGAGGAAATGAGCCAGCCAGAGATGCCAACAAATGCGGTTCACAGTAAGTCTTGGTAGCAAAGGGCACCAAGAGGGCTGGAGCGAGAGGGGAAGGAGCAAAGGGGTTTCCCGCCAGGAAATTGCAAGGCAGGGCCTCCCCGGGGCCGGGATAAAGTGCTCCATGGAAAAGCAGCTCTCCCCGACCTGGCTCTGTCTCGTTTGTAGACCCACAGAGCTAGGGGGAGGTGGGCAAAACGGGGAGCTCCTGGAAGATCGGTGAAAAGGGCACCCAGCCAGGGAGCCCTAATGAACCTGGCAGGGCCGGGGCCTGGCACGGAGACACAGCCTTCCCCAGGCTCCGGAGCTCCCTGAAGGGTTACCCGGCTCTCTTGTCTTTTATTTTTGTCCCCAGCTTTCTCCTCCCATGCCATTAATATGGTTACCGGGAACAAACAATCCAAGTCACGACTCACTTCCCGGCGATCACTCAGAGACACCCTCACCTCCACCACGCACCGAGGTGGACCCAGGGAATGGGGCTGTGAATTCAAAGACTCGAGAGCCCCCTGCAAACCTTCTGAACCCATAGAAGCGTATTATGATGACAGAAATTTTATTTTGAGAATAATAGATACTGTTGAAACGATGACGGTTGAAACAGAAGGAGCATTTTCTGGGATCCAGTGATGGAAGATGGTTCCATGCATGTCAGAGGCCCTGCTGGGAGTGGAAAGAAATGTATAAGGGACACAGTCGGGTTCTAGAAGCAGCCCGTGCCTACCTCTTTCCAAGACAAGAAATCTGATTGACATGGGTATGTCCTGGCCTATCTTTTCCTCAGTCAGTTTCTATTGGTTCACTCCAGGGTCTAACAGATGCCAATCACCTACAGATCAAGATGAAAATGTCTTTTGTGATTTCCTTTCTCAATCAGCTTATTTCCACATCATCTCTGGTGTGTTGTGTCTGTTGCTTTAAGGTTCAAGTCATAGCCATTGTGGATATAAAAGCAGAGCTTAGAGTCACCAAGTTATAAATAAAATGAAATGGACAGATTTACTGTAGAATTGGCCAGGATGTTTTCTACCTTTGGGGACTAAATACTGTCTCTCAAGGTGTCTTGTGTAACATGCTTTGAAAGGGCTAACAAGTCAATTCTAACGTTTTAAGAAAGATGGGGCTGGAACAATAGCACAGATGGGAGGGCGTTTGCCTTGCATGCTATCCTTGGCATACCATAGGGTCCGTCCCTGAGTACCTCTAGGAGTAATTCCTGAGCACAGAGCCAGGAGTAAACCCCCATAAGAAAAGCCAAAAAGAGAAAGAAAGCAGAGAAAATAATCTGAGTTTTAAGAATATTAAATTCTCATGTCCTACCAAATTGGGTAATGTGTACATTTCCAAACTAAATGGAGATCCTGTGGTCCTTGGCACTGACCTGTTGGTCCAGTTGGCCAGTATTACTGGGAGTGGCCATCAGATTCCTGGACCCTCTACAAACCATCTCCTGAATGGGGCCCCGTGCTCATTAAATTAACTTCTCGTGTCTGGGTTCCTCTGTTGTGAGCTAAGCTGGGAAGGATGATTCCGCCTTCTCTAGGACTTTCCTTTCCCTCCTGATGTAGCCATTTCTGCATATCCCAGGGTGCTTAGCGGCAACATCCCCTGGCATCTAAGTACCATGAGTGTTCTATGATGGTTTCTTGGTGCTAATTTCTGAACTCCTTGTTTCCTTTGAGAGTAAGAAACATGTTTATTTTATTTACAAAAATGTATTTATTTGGTTTTCAGCCACACCCTGCACTGCTAAAGGCTTACTCTTGGCTCTGCACTCAGGGATCACTCATGGTAGCTTGGGGACCATATGTGGTACTGGGGTTTGAACCCAGGTCAACTCTATGCAAGGCAAGCGCCTTACCCACTGTACTCTCACTTTAGCCCCAAATCAAGTGCTCAATGACACTTTAGAAGTATCATTGAGTGCCCAGTACACTTTAGAAGCATTTTTCTGTTCATCTGTGAGTTCTGAAGAGACCCCTACCTCACCCAGGCCTAGTTCATATATGCAAATGCCAGACCCTAACTTTGCCATAGGCCTAAAGATGCAGGCCAGGCCCCTCCTGGACAAGGATACAACCGGCAATAGGGCAAAATCCAAACCCATGAGTTGATGCCATAAGCATCAGGTCTTCCAATAATTGTGATGAAGGCAGTGTGGCAATATATATTTGACTTTTTGGGTCACACCAGGTGATGCTCAGGGGTTATTCCTGGCTCTGTACTCCAGAATTACTCTTGGCAGTTCTCGGGGACCATATGGGATGTTGGGGATGGAACTTGGGTCAGCTGTGTGCAAGGCAAACACACTCCCTTGCTGTGCTATTGCTTCAGCCACCCATGTGGCAGTATTTGGGGAGAGTGGTTGAGGGTTGGAGAAAACTCAATGGGACAGAGTGCTTGCTTTGCATTCAGAAGCTCTCACCAACCTCTCCAGCACCCCGATACACAAAAAAGATTTGTTGGAATAAAAACAAACTACAAAAAAATAATCACTTCATTGCTCCAAGGATCAGATGGCGTTAGAAAACCATAGTAGCTAAAGGCTGCAGTGAAGAGAGTTTAGGAGGATATTTGTTTCTGAGGTGTCTTTTGTACGTTAATGTCACTGTATTCATAATTTCTCATTGCTAGGGACCATCTGGATTCTTTAGCAAAACCTTTTAGCAAAACCCTTTAGCAAAACCATTATTTTCTTCAGAAAAAAATAATATATTATAGGGTCTCCACCCAGCAGACCAGCCTATCACAGCCCTGCTCTCTCGGCCAGCCGTGCGGTTCATCAACAAATGCTGGACTTAGAGAAGACTACAAGAGTATGCTACCTGCACGGCAGAGCCTGGCAAGCTACCCGTGTTGTATTTGATATGCCAAATACCAGTATCAATTATAGACCTCATTCTGGAATAGATTGAGGCTCTTTTATATTCCTGGAGCAAGCAGATGCCTTGGGGCTCTACTAGCATGAGACAGGACATATGGAGATGTTACTGGGGCCCACTCGAGCAAATCAATGATGAACGGGAAGACAGTGACAGTGACAGGGTTGGAGCGATAGCCCAGCGGGTAGGGCGTTTGCCTTGCACGCGGCCGGCCCCCTGCCAGCCTGGGTTTGATCCCTGGCATCCCATATGGTCCCCCGAGCACTGCCAGGAGTAATTCCTGAGTGCAGAGCCAGGAGTAACCCCTGAGCATTGCCGGGTGTGACCCAAAAAAGCAAAAAAATATATATATAATAATATAATATAATGTAATATGATATGATATGATATGATATGATATGATATGATATGATATGATATGATATGATATGATATGATATAATATAATATAATATAATATAATATAATATAATATAATATAATATAATATAATATAACATAATATAACATAATATAACATAATATAATATAACATAATATAACATAACATAATATAATATAACATAATATAATATAATAATATATTATATAATATAATATAATATAATATAATATAATATAATATAATATAATATAATATAATATAATATAATATAATATAATATAATATAATATAATATAATATAATATAATATAATATAATATATAATATAATACAATACAATATATTATATAATATAATATAATATAATATAATATAATATAATATAATATAATATAATATAATATAATATAATATAATATAATATAATACAATACAATACAATAAAATATAATATAATATAATATAATATATATGACTCGCAGACATGGGGCAGAGCTGCTACTGGCTCTCCCTGTGACCAGCCGCTCACGAGGTGCCGGGAAGGATGGTGGGTTCTAGCCCTGGCCCACCATCCCAACAGAGCCTCGCAACAAGCCAGATGACCCCCACTCCATGAGGGCCTCCATTTTCCACATCCGACTTCTCTCTCATCAGACCTCCACCCAGCAGACCAGCCTATCAGCGCCCGGCTCGCGGGCCTCTTGGCGGCCGCGCGGTTCATCAATAAATGCTGTACTTAGAGATGCCTACAAGAGTATGCTACCTGCACGGCAGAGCCTGGCAAGCTACCCGTGTTGTATTTGATATATATGCCAAATACCAGTAACAATTATATAGCTCATTCCGAATGGATTGAGGCTCTTTATGTTCCTGGAGCAAGCAGATGCCTTGGGTTCTACTAGCATGAGACAGGACATATGGAGATGTTACTGGGGCCTGCTCGAGCAAATGGATGATGAACGGGAAGACAGTGATACAGTGACAGTGATAATATAATATAGTATAGTAGTAGATATAATATAATATAATATAATATAATATAATATAATATAATATAATATAATATAATATAATATAATATAATATAATATAATATAATATAATATAATATAATATAATATAATATAAAATAATATAATGTAAAAATAATATACCGAGTTGAATTACTGGATGTATCGCTTCTCGGTCTTTTGGCTAAGATCACGTGAATTATTGGATGTCTCCAAATATCAGAGTCCTGGGCATCAGAGTAAGACTTGTTCATGCACTTTTGACTCAACAGAACCACACAGGCCCGAAGGACTGTCTGACACCTATAGCCAAGGCAGAGTGCAGCCATGAGACCCACTGACTGTTGGTTTCATCTCAAGGACACCTGTGATGCTGTTTCCCACCCACTCCTGGTCTTGTTCAGGGCTTACTCCTGGCTCTGTGCTCAGGGATCACTCCTGGTGGTACTCGGGGACCATGTGCAGCGGTGGAGGTGGAGGTCCTTGCTCCCTGCACTGTCTCTGGGGCCCTGATGATGGTTCTTTCTTTACAGGGATGTTCTGAGGATTGAAAGCGCTAATACAAGTTGATCCAGAACAGACTATGGTGGAGGAGTGAGCTGCAGTTACTGCTATTATTTGCTTCTAGTAAATGAATTCTGACAGTGTGTTAATAGTACCTTCCTTCCTACAGTGGCAAAGAGAATAGGAACATGGTGAGGAGGGAGAACATGATTTTTCTGTGTGGTTTGGTCATAAGTCTAATTCTAAAGAAAAATATTAGCATGTAGAAGTTAGGAGCTTATTAAAATGCAAAAATCATAAGAATGCAGGGATAGTTTGAGATTATGAAATCTGAACCCAAAATTCATTATATTCATTAGGACTGAACCTTGTACTCATTCACTGGACAAAAAAATCATATTTTTGTTGCCAAAGGGATTTTAACAAAAAACTTGATGGTACTTTTTATTAAAAGAATCTTAATGAGATATAGTTCATGGCAAAATAAATTCACAAAGAAACGTATACACATTCTATTTGAAAAGCAATTGTAGTAGTCATTACATGATAAAATGTATTTATCCTTTAATAATCTTATTATTATCCTATTATTATCATACAATACTACTTGTCTTCCCATTGTTCATCAATTTACTTGAGCAGGCACCAGTAAAGTCTCCATTCATTGGGAATGAGGTCCGTTATTGTTACTGTTTTTGGCATATTGAATACACCACAGGTAGCTTGCCAGGTTCTGCTGTGGCTCTGGGTTCATCCCAGGGGGCCCAGTCTTTTTCTATGGCAAGCCATTAACCACCCAGGGCCCATGGGGCAGAGCCCTGGGTGTAGACAAGCCTATCTCCTGTCTGTCACCTGCTGATGCAGCCAGGTACCACAGCCACACCTGCAACACCCATTGACTATTAATTATTATTTAATATAATTTTGAAAATTCTATGATATTAGGCATCAGAACTAGTCCCCCACACCCAATAAAAGGTTTAAACTATAACTATAGGGAAGAAATTATTTATAGATAACATGAATGTCTAAATTTCTAAAAATTCATTAAGGAGCTATTAAAAATTACTAAGCCCAAGGATCCAGTTACAAAATTCATTATACAAAGTTGAATAGGATTTTTGTAAGTAAACACAATGGGAAAAGTCATTTTCAAGCCAGATAGGTGAGATGCGTTTTCCACCTTTGTAGACCAGTTTCCTTCTGACTCTGATGGTGGGCTGTGACAGGAAGGGCTCTGTTGGATGACCCAAAATGGTGATTGGGCACAAGGCTATACTACATAAGGACACACTTTTTTGTGCTTCTGGTTACCTGCTGGTAAGAACTAAGTTTGTTCTATTAAATATGTGCCTTGTAACATCAAATCAGACTCTGAAATTGTTCAAATAAAGAGGATTAGTCATAGTTCCAGGGAGCTAGAAAGATGAAGCCTAATGAGGCAGAGTTATATGGCTTCATGCTTCTGTTAATCTTGTGTAAGCACATTGCCTTGTTGTAACGTGGGTATTTTATGCACTGCTTGCCTTGAAATAGTCACAGATTTAATCAATTCTCCATGGTATTAGACCTCTTGGAGCCACAAACAAAGAAGATGTCCCATCATTTAATGGCACATCGAATCCAGACTTTGGCAACAAAAACCTATCAGAAAGTTATTTCTTGACCATTACGTTTATATGTAAATTCCAAGCATCATATATTGCTTTATGAGCTTCTTTCTGATTTTCTGACATCAAGCTTTTAGTATAATAAACTTTATCATTACAGTTTACCTTTCCCTTTTAAAACATGTGTTAAGAGGGGGCCGGAGCGATAGCCCAGCGGGTAGGGCGTTTGCCTTGCATGCGGCCGGCCCCTGCCAGCCAGGGTTTGATCTCCGGCATCCCATATGGTCCCCGAGCACCGCCAGGAGTAATTCCTGAGTGAAGAGCCAGGAGTAACCCCTGAGCATCGCTGGGTGTGACCCAAAAAATAAATAAATAAATAAATAAATAAATAAATAAATAAATAAAACATGTGTTAAGGACTTCAGCTATTTTAAAAATGTTATTAGGCCCAGAACAATAGCACAGCGAGTAGGGCATTTGCCTTGCATGCGACCGACCCAGGTTCGATCCCAGCATCCTACATGGTCCCCAGAGCACTGCCAGGAGTAATTTCTGAGTGAAGAGCAAAAAAAGTTATTAAAGAGACAGTTTTTACAGAGTTACTGGTAGTTGAGTTTTAGGCACACAATAATTCAACACCTATCTCTCCTCCAGTGTCAACTTTCCTCCACCAGTGTTAGGACTTAAGCTATTTTTGACATGTTTGAAGCAATGTGATTTATTTCTTTTTTCATTCTTCATTGTCAAGTAATGGTGATTCAAATAATGGTGGTTGGAAAGTGTAATGGTGGTGGGGTTGGTATTGAAATATTGAATGTCTAACAGATTATCATGACAACTTTGTTAAAAAATCAACAATTTTAAAAAGAATACCTGATTCAAAGAGGTGACACCGTTTAAACTTGTTTACAAGCTAGAAGGCATAAAACTTGGTTTGATATATAAAGCTGCACCACCACCAACCCCAGCCCCTGATCCTGCAGACCATGTGCCTCATAGTGTCAGAGAGAAACTATCTGGAATATCTGTACTGCAAAAGACAGAGTGTTTGAATATGGTGATAGAAATGTTCAATTTTGAAAAATCCCAATTATGTAGAAAAGACCCAAAGATTTATTTTTATTAAATATTTTATGATACCACCGTGAGATATACAATTACAACGTTGTTCATGTTTAGAGGTTCGGTCACATAGTGTTCCAGCACCCTGCCCTCCACCAGTGCCCATTTCCCACCACCAATGTCCCCAATTCCCTCCCCTCCCACAACCTGCCTAAATGGCTGGTTCTTTATCTCTTTTCTCTCTCCCTTCTCTCTTTTCCTTCTCTGACACATTGTGGGTTGCACTACATACACTTAGAGGCCATCATGTGCATTCCAAAGATTTATTTTAAAATGAGCTTGAAGAATCTGGTTATTTATTGCTATTTAAACGATAGACACTTGATAATTCATAAGAGGTAAACTAGTTACAATATATAACACAGCTCAATTTGGTGCCCATAAAGAGTGACTTTACATGAAATAAATGGATGTGAGGGAGAGGTTGAGTGTTTCTCAACCCCTTCCTCACTGTGACCCCCTTCCTACTTAATTTCCTTCTTGGAATATCCTGTTGGGGACAGGGGACAGAGGGTCTTGAAATTCTTCGGTTAAGAAAACTGCCATAAAATAATTCTTCATGGGAATAACATAAAGGAACATAAAGAGCCTCAAACCATTATATTAGGTCATGGGAATGATTTATGTTCCTGGAGCAAGCGGATGCCTTTGGGTTCTACTAGCATGAGACAGGACATATGGAGATATTACTGGTGCCTGCTCTAGCAAATCGATGATGAATGGGAAGATAGTGATAGTGATAGTGGGAATAAAATGTAACACAAACCATCACATCCATCAGAAAATTTTATTTGTGGTAATTACTTTAAAATAAATTCTTGTCTCACTACAGAATCTTGTTTCACTACAGAATCCAAAATTATTCCTTTAAGTAGTAAGTTCCTTGAGTATGCCTAAAAGGTATTTGACTCATAAAAATTAAAATGGCAAACGTCTATTCAAGAGTTCATCTAGAATAGTTTTGCTTAATAGTTTTCTGGCAGATAAATCTTTGTTCTAAGTTCTGTCTTTTCTTTTATTGAATCTGCAATCAGTTTTGAAATTCATGAGGAAACATACACAATAATATTACATAGCATTTCTTTTTTTTTTT
>JAJIBD010015651.1:0-17671 GCA_021461705.1 Cryptotis parvus | reverse complement strand
AAAGTCGGTATTGCCTTATTGTGAAAGAAGATGAAAAGAAGAATCCCAACAAAATAGAAAAATAGTCTACATGAATAATATGATTTCCGATTAGTAGTCATTTATCACACAAATCTGTTTACCCAGCTGATAATGATCTCAGAAAGGATTTTAGTACTATATACATGTCCTTATTCACACATTCTCTAGTCTTATGCATGTACTGGTTTTATTATCAAAGGTACAAATAGACCTCCTAGTTTTCAGCAATGAGATTGAAATGGCATATGAATTATTTTAGAGTGGATATATGTTCATATATCTGTGATCAACCTGGATCACTATAGGATGAATGGATTGTTTAAAAGTATTTTACTAACACTTTTATATTAACATGCATAACCTAGCATGACTTATTGTCTCTGCTACTGTGTGTAGCACCTTTGAGAAACAGTTTTAGTACGTTTTTCTAGTAGATAACACTTCCTCAACAGAGAATATAATACATACCCTAGAGGTCAGATCCTGAGTAGATCTCTACCTCTTAAAGTATAAGTCAGGGCAACTGGGCAAAAAGTGGGAGACATGACTGGTCTTAAGAAAAATACTTTATCGTAGCAGTTTCTTCAGTGGTAAATTGGAATGATGACTTGGTCTTTTTTTCTAGCCATCATACATTTTGAATGAAGTATCTAATAAATTTGGATTAAAATGCATTATGAATTGAGAAGGACATATCCTATAATTAGAAATAAACTACTGTGATCACATTCCATATGAATAATATTTCTGGTGCTAATGCATGTTTTTTGAATACTACCAAGTTACATAGGAAGAATACCGGCAACATATATAACTATACCTATAATTTCTTAGCTTAGTTTTTGAAGAAGTTGGACACAGAAACATATTCAGTCATCGACAAGATTTCCTATAGTCACAGAAATATTGGGCCTCTATCAGATCAAGTTACTAAAGGCTATTTCCTTTCTTCCTTTACTCTTGAGATATAAGAAAGTATAATTTGAAAATAATATGTAGTTTCAGATATTTGATACTTGAAACATTCTAAACTTTTTGAGTTAGAGAGGTGATGGCATTTTAATTGTCAGTGCAGGACTTGGAAGCCAAAATATCTGTTTTATAGCTCATCAGGAAACTGAGGTCCTTGTATACATTAAACATGTTCTTTCAATTAATGTTTAGGACCTGACATATCAAATGCTAGCCAGATTTACTGGGGATTCAAAGCAACAAAAATACTAAAAATTTAGAACCCTCTAAAGTATTATTGATAGTGAAAGTTAGGAATTTTAAAAAGATCATCTATGGCTCTTAAGTTAGCGTGTCCTTTATTCCACAATATATGGCCCCCACTGTCTCTCTTTCCACTATTACTTCTTTACTTTATCACTACTGCCTTTCCCACCAAGTAGTGCCTAAGTTATACACTGGATGCCATGCTCAGAATCATGGAAGTTAGCTCCAGATTGCACAGCAAACACTTTCCAATGACATTAGGGGCTTGATTCTATCAAACAATACAAAACATTTCATCTGTTCCAGCTTTCTGGCTTACTCTTTTCTTACTGTAAATGCCCCCTGTGTCTTCATGCTGTTTTCTGACTAGGCCATTACTAGGACATTAATCCATAAAGGTACTATATACTTCAAATTTCTACAATTTCTTCAATTCAATTCAACAGCTGCTCTTACTAGATAGCAATAATGGAGTAGTATGATTAAAGACATTCACATTAGGGTTTGACAGAGATTTTTCTCTAGAGATTCTGGTTTTGAAAGAAAAAGTTTCAACCTGTAATTTGAGCCACGTCAATAAAAATATGATGTGTTAGTTTTGGGTAGTGGTCCTCTTAGTGTGGCCCAATGACCCCTGAAGGCTCCCTAAAGCTTTTTCTATCAGTCTTTACAAGATAAAATTACTTTTACAATAGTATTGATATTCCTTGTCTTTCTTACCCATTTCTTCATGCCATACAGTAGAGTTTCCTCCATGCTATGTAATATGTGAACATAACCGATTGAGTGAAGAAGCAGAAATAAGAATTTTTCTCTTATATGAACCCATATAGTAAAGAAATTCACAGTAACAATATAATTCAATTATGCAATAATCGTTTTTGTTTTCAAGTAAGTTATTTATAATAGTGTGCTATTTATTTAATAGATATTGGGTTTTATAAATGTTAAATTATGCAATTCTTTAAAAATGCTTCTTTTAAATTTATGGTAGAGTAAATATTAATAAAGCTAGCATGCATAGATTCAATATTTAGGGGATTTGGAGAGGAAAGATTTTCCCACTTGGTATTATTCTGGTTGCCACCATCCACTTTTGCCAAAATTCAGGCTTACAAGTCAGAAATTTCTCTATTTCTCAATTTCTCTATTTCTCAGACACACAGACGTAAGTCTGCTTCAGGTAGTACAGAGGATTCCGCTAGAATGCCTGTTACTGTTCAGTTACTGTTCTCTGCTGGCCTCCACAGTGGCAGATATTCTCAGGTGGGGGTTATTTTGTTCTTCATGGAACACTGGCAATATCCAGAGTTATTTTTCATTGTCATAATTGAATGGAAAGGGAATGTTATAGTGTCTAGAGACTAAGGATCATCGATATTGCTACTTACCCTACTATGAAATGGCCACGCACCTCACAAAACCCTGAGATGTTAATACTCTTAATAGAGGAAAAGTGCTGCTTTTGAGCAGCCAGACCTTATCTTAGATGTTCCAGGGCTTTAGAGGAATACAAAAATTATGCGTACTAGACTAGAAGTCTAGTCTTTGATTGAAAAAAATCACAGGGCTTATGAAATCTGGCAGTGAACCAATGTGCATTTGGGAACATCTAATAAAAATGAAGAGAAAAAACCCAAACATTTTAATCAGCAGCACAGCCAAGGAGCATATATAATCACATTTATGGTTAGCGTAGCCACCAAGAAAAAATGTTTTAAAGGCCAAATCCCTGGGAACTGTGTGCTACTGAGGGGTAGAATAAATTCCCAAGATGGAGTAGAAAAACTGCTTTTATTCACACAATTATCTGTCTTACTGGCATCTTATTGGTAGAATTCCCTAGTTTAAGTCAAATCAATCGAATGTATTGACACTTCCAACACACACATCAGTATTGTTAATATTATCAGTTCGGAAGAATATGATTCTACTTAAAACACTAGAAATCAGAAATGATACCCAGAAAAGGGCATCTATCATATATGCCTTTCCTAGAATAGAATATTTGTCAATATTACCCAAACACACATAAATTCCTTATTTTAAATGAAGTGTAATCAAATAAACAATTGTTGTTTGAAGTGTCGATTTCTTTATGAAGCCATTTTTGTTCTCCACTCCCATATTTTCTCGCATCACCTTCTTCTACCTTTTATTTATGCCTAGTCTTTTGAGCCTACCATGTGATTCTCAAAAATAGTTACGATCACTTATGTAAATATGCATTTCTAGTCCTTCTTAGAATAGTTCTCTCAATAAAAGAATTTATTGACTAGAAAATTCAATTATAGCATTTTTCAGTAAGTCTCTTGATGTAGCTATTAACACACCTATTGTTATGCTTAATCAAGTTTAATGATCACTCTAAGAAGGTAAATTTATGGTCACTCTAAGACATTGAGGTATAGATAAATTGAGCAATCTGCTCAAGCCTACAAATTGTGGGTTGAGTTAGAACAGCTGGCAAATTAACATATACCTAAATATGTACTATGAGAGAACACAAAAGTATAGCAGCTTTTTCTTATTTTTATTTTTTGAGCTTTTATGTTCATGATTATTTCTTTTTTAGGGACTACCATACTCCATATAACTATTACCCTAGCAAGGCATATATTGCAGCTTCGACCTTTTACTATAGTGCAGCAGAATTTCTCCAGGGGAATGTTTCAGAACAATTGCTGCAGGTCTTAACTGGCACACCTAAGAGAATTGTAAGTCAGAAATATTTATTGTGCTCACCACATAGAGAACAGAAAAAATTAAAGTAGGTCAGATTTTTATCGCTGAAATTAGTCAGGCATTCTCCCTTTTGAAGGGGCTATCAATTTTATGCTAAGTAGAGCCCTCCTGAGAAAAAATACATGGGTTGGCAGGATTAAGGAGAAAGCTGAAAAGATTTGTGATATAAATTTTAGGAATCTGAGACTGTCCCTTGTCCAAAAGTATTTTGTTCACTGGTACCTGTAATTTTTTGATGATGATTTCACACCTTTATGGTTGAGAAACACTCTTTGTTAAAATAGAAAGCTTCCCAGGAAATGGGAAATGAAGCGAAGAGTAGCTTGTTTACAAACCCTAGCTCTTTCTACTTTGTTTAAAATGTGTTGGGGCGGGGAGAGGGTAAAGTTACCCTTAGAAACATCTAAGTTAAATGGAAAGGGTAAGAATAAATGTTCCTATTGCAAGCCACAATGTATAAGAGAAGGAAGAGAGAGAGACAGAGAGAGAGAGAAGGTAAAGTGTCAAGTGCCTGCTATAGAGGCAGGCTGGTGGAGGCTGGAGGGAATCTGGGGACACTGGTTGTAGGAAAATAGGCACTGGTGGAGGGATGGGTGCTGGAACACTGTATGACCGAAACCCAAACATGACCATTTTTGTAATTGTATATCTCATGTTAGTATAATAAAATAGTTAAAAAGAATAAATTAGTCATTTAAAGTATGTGAAGGAAGTGCTGACCTATGGTTAACAACTTTTAAAAGTGGGGAACAATCATTAATGGTATCTATTTTTTAAAAAAAAAAAGGGATGGTAATATAACCTATAATACTTTGATAATGAGTTCTATTTTTTTTTTTTTTTTTTTTTTTTTGGGTCAACACCCGGCAATGCTCAGAGGTTTCTCCTGGCTCTGCACTCAGGAATCAGTCCTGGCGGTGCTCGGGAACCTTATGGGATACCGGAGACATGGGCCGGCCGCGTGCAAGGCAAATGCCCTACCACCTGGGCCATGGCTCCGGCCCCATGAGTTCTACTTTTTGAAGAGAACATAAACGAACTGATAAGGTTGCATTTATGTCTACCATCCACACCTGGGAAATAACTCAGTTAAATAAGGCAATGCTCACTAATTCAAGGCACCCAGCCCCAGGTGAAGGATATATAGGTTCCTGAATCATTCCTGGATGTACTAAACAGCCATTTCAAATGTTAACTTAATGATTATCACTGCTATATGCAGAGGCGATTTTAGGGCTAACACTGAAACTACCCTAACTTCTGTGAAAGGAGAAAATCAAAACAAGAACTTTGATATATTTCAAAAATAACTTTCCATTTATTTTTCAATTTTTGTTTCAGAAATTAAAATAACTGGCTTAATGTCATGTTGAGTTCTTTGTTACACTAAAAATTGTAACAAAGTCATGTTGGAAATGTGAGAGTGCTGAGACTCTCCAGCATAGTGGAAAAAAGAAGAAAAAACGGGGGCTTGGTGAATTAACGAACAAGTTGATTCCAAGTTGACTTCCTTCAAATGATGATACTGGAAGAGTTAAGAGAATTTGTGCTGTGATTATGGCTTTGGGCTTGAAAATTATAGGAACCTAGGGTGTACTACAATTTATCTACCTGAGAGACTATGGGATATATTCAGTTCTAATGACTTGACTTTTACTTTTGACTAAAGAGTAAATGTCTGTTTAATTAATGCCAGAAGACATTCAATGATGCCCTTTGTAGCAATATATAAATGTATAAATATAGCAAAATAAGAAAAGTAAAAATAGTTTAAAAAGTATATTCTATTTGGAAAATTGATTAGGACCCTGCTCTAAGACAATACCTGGATGATAAAACTAGAAACTTACTATAGCCTAAACTGAAGCTGTCCACTGGTCCCTGAGCCACATCCAAATCTCACTCCATTACTAACACTTGTTTCTTGGTACCCTAGTGATTTTTTAGGGAATAACTTTGTAGAAATATATTTGGCTTAATAGAGGGAGGATAGTCCCTTATTGCCGTTTTTCAGCTGACAATATATCAGGTTTTCATGGTGACAAATCACTATTTACAACTAATTATTTGCTTCCCTAGCCTTTGTGGAGAACTCCCTATTCTATCATTACTCAATAAATCAAAGCCCTGTACTGGCAGGCGGCTATAGGCACCTCTGTCCAGGTTGAGTTGGATTAATTAAATTAAAGCTCATTGATCACCAAGCAAGAAGCTTCTTCTTTGCTAGATGAAAGGCTTTACTTTTTAAGGTCCTTTTACACTTTATTTGTATATTATCTTGGGACAAGTTAAATGAAGCCTGTAATATATATATAAAAGCCACTTGAAATCTGTGGCAGTTGAAAATATCATTTATACTACACTAATCTTTAGCTCCTAATACTCTATGCATTTCTTTTTTGGAGCTTCTTAATGAAGAATTTTAAGTGAATGAGGGTTTTAGTTATTTAGTTTCTTCTACCTGTGCTTTTACCATAACATGGGAGCATGCAAATGAGATACTACAGGACTCAGGCAATGTAAGCAACCCTCATTACAGGGGTAGCAACAGTGATTTGCAGAGCGATTAGCTGCTAGGAAACTCCCTTTGAGGGAGTATTTATATCTATGTAGTTCAAAAACTTAGTTCAAACCTATTTAACACCTTTCTCATAGGATAATAGTTTAATATAAGTGTAAAGAGCAAATTCAGTAATGCCTGTGTTTGGCTTTAGGAGTTGAAAGCTGTGACTTATTTTATTGAGGGCCTAATAATACTAGTTATTGAAATCTGTTGAAGAGTGCTATAGAAGCAAACCTAAAAGTCAGGTGTAGATATATGGACAGAGCTGTATGACTGCCTCTCAAATTCAAAGGTATAAGCCCCTTGATTTCATATGCGTGAATTTAATATAGTTCTGCCAAAATAGGCCTTTATCAAGTGTCCTGCTCTAAAACAGGAATCTAAAATCAGGCTTGATTCTGGACTATCTTTATAATACAGTTTTTCTCAGAAGACTTCTACTCTATTGATTCTTGACAGAGAGAAAGTTTCTGGGAAAAGGCTAAGTTTCTAGAGAAGTTAGCTTTACTTAAAGTAACCACAGAGACTTAGTATGTAATTGATATGACTCATTTGAAAAAACAACTTTTTATATTAATTAAATTCCAAACTATTGAAATTTGTGTTAGTTTTTCATTTGTTCACCCCAGTAGCACTCAGAAAGAGATGCACAAACTGAGAAGAAAGAAAAATTATCTTTACCAGTAACCTACTTAGCAAGTGTTCATTCCTCTGAATGTAGACAAATATTAATTGATAAAACAAACCCTTAGACTCTGATCATGGAACCGAAGTTTCCAAGGAGTGAGAGTGGGCAGAAGGGAGAGTGAGTTGAAAGGGCTCAGTGCATTGTTGTGAAAGGATATTGGTACACTGATGGTAGGTGTGTATTGTTTTAAAATTGTTTCCCTAAAGCATATATACATTTATATGCTTGTAAACTAGTGTCATCCTAATAAAAAATACATTAAAAAGTATTCATTGAGTTTAATCTGATGGGTGCCAGTATCCTCTTTTTTTGTTTTTTTGGGTCACACCCAGAAATGCTCAGGCCTTACTCCTGGTTTTGCATTGAGTGGTCACTTCTGGCAGTGCTTTGGGGGTCATATGGGTGCTGGTAATTGCACATAGGTCAGCCATGCCTCTGTATTCTCTCTCTGTTCCCAACAAAATTCTCTTTTGTCCCAGTAGCCCTCTCTTGGCCATACACGGAAAAAAAATTTTGCAAGCACTGGGGTCTTATATCTGAGTGCCGAGCCAGGATACATACCACTCCTTCTAGCATGCATTTTAGAATCCATGTACATACTTTTCCAGCAGTGATGCTAGCAGCTTCTCTCTTTAATGTGAAATAGTACATTATTGCCTTAGTTTTATATTTTGAGAAATATCTGCCTCAAGGCCAGATGAAATTAAGTTTTAAGGTGAATCTAGCATTTAGAAAACACTTTAGCCACCTCTAATTAACGGAAATTTGCCTTCTTTCCCAAGGGCCAAATGCTATACCATTCTCCAGAAAGTCAAAGAGAATCAATTTTTTCCATAAAACAAACCTTTCCCCCACCTTACAATACCAACCTCAACTCCCACTCTCACTGAAAGCATTTCAACTTTTTCAAATATTTTGTGCTTCTTTTCCATGACACTTATTCTTTTCAGAGAACTTGGATCTATAAACTTCTCTCCAAATGAAAGGAAACCAAATGATTTGGTCTTAACAGGGAAGAAAGGGTATTGACATACATCGTTTCACTCTGTCATTGCACGGGTCTTTCCTCTTCGCAATTGTGTATCTGCATTTTTACCTTCAGGCTTTTACTCCTGCTGCTTTTTCTGTAGCTCTGGTGTTGGACATTTGGTTATTATTTGTCAATAAGAAACACATTCAAGTTATCAGGATAATATAAAAGGCTAATAATAATAATAATGTTCTAGTCATAACCATGTCAAGGCCATGTAGACAACTTCACAAAAAATTCACTAGGTTGGATTATTTTTTTTAATTTTTTCTTTCTGGGTTACAATTTTTTCGGTGGTTGAATTTTTTCTTTAACACCATCTGGCAAAATGAATGCATTTGGCAGTCATTGAACTGGTTCATTTCTTAAGGCAAAAAGGTCCTGTGCTTGAAGCAGCCACTTGAGAGAAAGTGAGGATTTGCTCTTGAGAAGAAGACCTGAGTAAGTTCAAGGAGCAAATTTAGTCACTACCAGGAAGGAAAACTATCAGGTTCTTCATACTTCCTGGAGGCAGCACCAGCATAGAGACATGCAAACCAATGAAGAGCACAATATACTCACCCTAGTCCTTGTTTCCAAACCAGTCTCCATGATTCACAGGAACTTCTTCTAAGATCCAGGAAATGCCATCAATCTGTAATGGTTCTTGCCTACACATATGACAGTGTCAATAGTCATTGGATCCATCTTAGCCCTGGGTATCCAAAATGTCTACTTTTGGAGATGGCTCCTGCCAATAAAAGATCCATCTTGTTGCAGGTAAAAGTTAGATGCTGATTCTTATCCATTACCTAAGGCCCAAGAATGTCAAACAGTTCTAGTTGCGGGAGAGAAGTGGTTAACAGATGGTGGTATAGGAGAGGAAAATTGTAGACATACATTGAAGAAGAAATACACACAAAATTGAGGATCTCATTATACATATGGGAAACAATATACCATCTCATTCGTCAGTGTAATGACAAATAGAAAGTCAAGGGCACTTGGTAATGGGTTGTCCTAAAGTATAGCCTTTTACTGTCTTTGCTTACTTGCAATTGTGTGTAGGATTGAAAAAAAGAGTGATTACAAGTGATAGGAAGACCGTGTTTGTCTTTTTCTTACTTATTTGCTTTTTAGGCCACACATGATAGTGCTTTCTCCTGGCTTTCTCCTGGCTCCCTGATCAGGGATCACTCCTGGCAGTGCAGGGGGACCATATGTGGTGCTGAGGATCCAGTTCAGAGAGGTACATGCAAGGCAAGCACCTTGCTCACAGTACTATTGCTCCAGGCCAATGTTTGATTTCCTTAAGAGAACAAACTTGTCTAACATATCTTATTCTTTTTATTCTTTTAATGTTTTATTAATTAAGATTCTGTTATTTACAGTACTGTTAATAATGGTTTCTCACGCACATGATTAGGTAGTTTGAAAGTACTCATAGAAATGGAAGAAACTAATGTCATTTAAAATTATTATTATTATTATTATTACTTTTTACCCAGCGATGCTCAGGGGTTACTCCTGGCTCTGCACTTAGGAATTACTCCTGGCGGTGCTCAGGGGACCATATGGGATGCCGGGATCGAACCCGGGCCGGCACAGGCCGGCCACGTGCAAAAACACCCTACCCGCTGGGCTATCGCTCTGGCCCCTTAAAATTATCTTTATTAAAATAAATTTCCTTGGTATATTCCTCACATTATGTTGGTTAGTTTTATCATGTGTTGTTCCATATATTTGAGCATAATGAAAGAATATTTGTATTATCACTAACCTATAAATGGTAATGCAACTATTTATTTAATTAATAGAAATTAAATAGGGTAGCCTCTACTCATACCTTAATGCCCATGTACCTTTACAAGTTAAGTAACATTTCTTACAACTTCCCATTGCAGTCAAGTGGTTTAGAGTGGTTCCAGATAAGCATACTTTTCCTGTGTTCCCAAAAAGCATGCAAGATGTGCTGATTTTTCTATTTCAATGCCATGGGCATTGTATGTCTATATATATCCTTGGAAAATACCAGGGTGAGGTGAGGTAGGGTTATAAAATCTTGTCATCGAGTCAAAAATAGTTTGTTTTACTCACCAGTTGCCTCTAGTAAAGTAAGACTACATGGGAAATTGAAATCGGTGCCCTTTTCCCAAGATTATGGGAATGATGCCTGGTGGGGGTCTAGGAGATCAGAAAAAATTAAGAGTTTGAGATGACAGGCAGCTGTGAGGGAGGCTGATGTGCTTATGTAGTAATTCAGCGACTAAATCCCCATTCTGCCGTGACAGGCCTTCACTGGCTTTTGCCACAAACCCCTTGTGACCAGAGTTTATCATTGAAACAACCTACTGGTTCTTAATTGCCACATTTGCACACACATTGTACTAAAGCACTAACACAAAAAGATAATTTGCAGGTTAAAAAATCTCAAACCACGGGTCTAATTTCCATGATTCTTGCCTGTGCATTTATAGACCAACAAGGAAAAATCAAGTTTGATTTATTTAAGCTCTATTAGCTCAGATTTAGGATTGGTAAAATTCAAGCAGTCTTTTAAATTATGGCCGATAGCTCTGATTCAGAGCATACCTCAGGGACTGACCTTGCTTAATTCCTTGTATTCAGAAAATAAATATCAATCTCATTAGCGTACATTAAAAACAGTCTGAAAATTGCTTGTTCCTTTAATGGGATAGAAAGACATGCTTAGAATTCATTATTGCTTTTCTAGGGGGCAAAAGTCAAAAATTTAACATAATTACCTATTTATCATTATTTAAAGGTTGCAGGAAAGAGACAGAGAGATAAGTACTAAAAGGTATTCTCTCCTGGTTTCAGAGATAATGGAAATGTTTTTTAAAAAGTAAAAGCACTTATAACTGTCAGGCTTTGTGATTATTATCATTTTTAGTAATCAGTACTGAGGGCTAGAGTGCTTAAATATTCCATTTCCTTTTAACCAAAGTAGTTGAGAGGGAATCAAATTTTTATGGAAATATAACACTCACAATCAAATTCACACTGCGTATTGGATGGGCAGATGTGATAAATTGCTGACTGCAATATTATCACAAGAGGTGACCCTGAAAGTAAGCAGAAATTTGTGAGCGCATTAGCTGTGTGACTTTCTTAGAGTCACCACCATCTCTTGGTCTCACTTTATGAATTGATGGTATATTAGTCAATTGTTATGTTAATGGTAATGAGATACCATAAAGATGTGTAATTCTCAATTAATATTATTAATACAGCCCAACCCCACTGATTTGCACTCAACAGAGGGGAAGGGTTTCTCAATGAGACATTCCTGGATTACAAAATTGGGTTGGAGAATGACTGTTTTACTCGTCTATCTCTTAATTTAAGCTCACTGTAAAACATTGCCTCAGTGGAGATCCTCTTGAGAATTATATTAGAGTTAGATCTGTAATGGATTTTACTGGATATGATTATATTTCATAAATGCTTCCAATATTAGAAAAAGGTTTGTTCTCTTAAGGAAAAATCAGCTAAGACTAAACTCTTCATTTGTTCTACGAACCTATCTTGTTCTATAAAGTTAGAGTGTTGACTGGAACCTGTCCATTTTTTAAAAAAATTCTGAATCAGAGGCAATCTAATTAATGATCTTTCACTGTCTCTTATATATTTCCTCTATTAATTCTTTTTTGGCATCACTGCTGCATAGTGGTAAAACAGATTCGCATTTATCTCTTGCCTCTTTAGCTCACTCTCAGAAAACAGCATGGAGCAAGAAGAAAGACAATAAAGGCAAGGTTCTTGCTAATACAAAAACAGAATAAACCATCATCAAATGTACAGCACTAATCATACTCTTATCCATAGTTGAGAAAGGGGCTTGCTTATTTTAAAACGTGGGTTGGAGGAATGATTATTTTTAAAAAGTGAAAGATGCCTGGCAGGTTTGCACTATATTTCAAAGAGGTTGCAAATATTTAGAAATTGCTGAAATATTTTCTATTTGTATATCAAAACTTTGAAAATCATGGGTTGCCAATAAAGTTACTTGATAGCCCATAGTGGTATTAGCTGACACAAGAAAATTTTGGTTGCTTGGTGTAATTAGTGAACAGCTGTTTTAAAGTTTTATGGGACTTCTTAAAACATCTGGGTGAAAAGTAAAAAATTAGGCCAAATGCTTGCAGATTTTTGCTTGTCTGTTTATATAACATTAGACATGAAATATTTGAAAACTGATTATTTGACATCATGTGGTGTTTTAGAATCATCTTGACACAGTCCTTTTTTAACCATGCTGAGTGTGGATGATGGATTCATAAGAGCAATGTATCCAAAACAGATCATTTTCATTATGCAACTCAATTGAATGTTATAATTACATTCTCTGTGGACTGCTAATGACACGAAGAAAAAGGAACAGTTGCTAAATATTCTAGGCATCAGGTTAGCCATCGCAAAACTCAAAGAGCCAAAACTGTCGATATCATCAGTTCATATTGGTGGAAAGGAATTTATTGCTTTTTGACACAAAGTAAAACCTTGATTAATTGGAATCCATAAGGGATGAATGAAATTTTCAATAAGAACACTCATTTTTTATTCTTGGTTAATGACTTTTTCTTAAAGTGTGTGTGCATCCACTTTCTTGCCTCAGGGTCAATCCAGATGTAGAGAAGATATAGGAGACAGAGTTGACTGTGACCTAACCATAGGTCATCTCTTGGTCTCTTGGCAAGTGATTACAAAATTCAATTTCTTGAAGTCTTCTTTTAAGCACTATCTCTGCTTTCTCATCAATGTGAAGTACTGAAGTGAGGGGACTGGTTAGGTGAGTTCTGGTTAATCAAGGTTTTACAGTAAAAGACCTTATCAATGCCTGATAAGTATGCACTGATGAAAGTTGTTCTTAAATTTAATTCTTTCAAAGTATTTTGTAGCAGTGTTTCCAAACCCATATTGTACTCAAGACTGGCAAACTAACTTTTCCGTTAGGATCCTGAGGAATGGAGAGGAACTAGAGGTGCACAGCTGTAACCATTGTCTCTGAAGGAGAAAAGTTTTGGCTTGCCTGTCTGTTGGCCTGTGGTTGGGAAACACTGTTGCTCTTCACCTTAAGATGTTCATGGTATCTTGGTTGTACAAGAGCCGATCTTACATGCTTCAGTATGATTCTCATGCCTTTTGGGCCATGAAGGATTCTGTTTTCAGGTGTTGTCCTGTACTTACCCACTGTGTCTTTCCATCACTTGATAACTTCTCTTCTATGCATGTCCCTATATCTTGCTGCTTGGATAAAAGTTATTCATTCTTTTTGACCCGAAGAGTGTTAAGGAGCAAAAGGAATGCCAAATAAGATGGGTTTTCTCATGATAGCAGCCCAGATAACAATTAGACCTACCTGATCCAAAACATGGCTAAAAAGAAGTCAAAGCAGGCAATCATACCAACAGAGTATCATAGTTAGGCGACACATTTGTTGAAATATGCAAATGTCTTTGGAAAGTCCATATATGGGGTGGCCTATTGAGGAAAGACCCCATTTAACTTGAAACTGAACTTCTTTGGATTTCAAGATAAGTGGGGTCAGCTTAAATAGGTCATCAGCATATAGAGGACAACATTGCATCACTCATACATATAATTAAAGGAGCCAACTCTAATCATCAACCAATCTCCATGAGTAACAAGCACACCTGTGGGGAGAAATATAATCTGATTTTATTAGTTGGATTTGATTTCTCACACTACTCAACTGAGACAGGTGGAGATAGTCTTAAGGAAACCCTTGGGCTATTGAAAGCCAAAGGCATTAAAATCCACACCAGGGGCCAGAGCGATAGCCCAGTGGGTAGGGTGTTTGCCTTGCACGCAGCTGGCCTATGCTGGCCCGGGTTCCATCCCTGGAATCCCATATGGTCCCTTGAGCACCGCCAGGAGTGATTCCTGAGTGCAGAGCCAAGAGTAACCCCTGAGCGTAGCCGGGTGTGACCCAAAAGCAAAAGAAAAAAAACCCACACCAAGCTCTTCATAAGACAATCTGATGTGTTACTGGGGAGGGAAGTAGGGTACATGGGGGGACTCTGTCTGGGAGTTTAAGAAGGGACCCAAGTTAGATCAAAAATTTGGGCAATACTCTGCAGACTTTCTTGTTCCCAAAGCTGCCAGGCCAGGGAATAACCTGGTCATTTCACTTTATGTGTGAGTCTTGTGCTCTCTCCTCAATAATAAGATAACAGTCTTGCCGATTACTCGTCACTAAGGGTACCGGTTGTGGTGACATTGAGGCTGACCTTGGAGTCACCGCCCCGCTGCCGCGCTCTCCTTTGTCGTACCACCATTTGTTTTTCAATTTGTCCAAGAGGCCTTGCTCATTCAGTTTTAATACTGCCAGGTTAACAGCATTTCTTGAAACGATAAAACATAACTTGTAAGAAAATGCACAAATGCTTAGGAAATCGTTAACGTATAAAAAAGGAGCACAAGAGGACAAATTGGCTAAATTTCACAGAACGTGGAGCTATAAAAATGTCTGTACAGCAAATACAGGGTTAAATATTGGAAGGTGGCATGGAGGATAACATTTGCTCAAAACTGAAGTGTGCGGGATGGGGAATTGTCTTTGAGAAAAAAGTAACAAGAACACCACATCCATGCAATTAACATTTGTCACATAAGGCACCATAACTTGGCTTTTACCATTTAAATTGAAAAAGCCGTTGAACTGTAAAATTAAAACAGCAACAAACAGTCAGAGAGAGGACAACACAGAGAGAGAACATTGAAAAAATGGATGCATTAAATAGATGAAACCATAATTTACCGTCTTATTTAATTCCATGGAATATTGCAGATTTTAAACAAGTTACCTCAAAATCCACAAGAAAGAAA
Organism: Cryptotis parvus; assembly: GCA_021461705.1. Classification (NCBI taxonomy): domain Eukaryota; kingdom Metazoa; phylum Chordata; class Mammalia; order Eulipotyphla; family Soricidae; genus Cryptotis; species Cryptotis parvus. Next base: position 2,554 of record JAJIBD010015651.1, on the reverse strand, counting down.
ATGACAACAAAATGCATCAGGGTAGGTGGAATACTATAACAACATGGATATTGTTATATTATTCCCACCCACCTTTGCTGAGCCTTTAGGAGTTGCCACACCATAGCCTTTGGAATCCAGATTTCCACCAACTTTCATTGTATCACATGGTTTTCTCTGCTCAATGTACTCATTCATTGTTGACTCCAGCAGAAAGGCAAACTTTCCCTTTGATTTCCGCACTTTCGGGCCACTCCATCAGCTGTTGTTTTGGTAAATACAGATGGCTCTGCTGATTTCATGTAAGACCACATTTTCTCATAGACAGCAATTTTGGACCTCTGCAACAAACAAATAAAAATGATTAGAGCTACCATATATCAAAACTTGTAAGAGACAAGTTCAGAGTTTATCAAACATCTTTTTAAAATTGTAACCCTCAGTAATAAAAACATATTCTCCAGCAATCCATATGTATATTTGTCTTTGCCCATATTTAAACATGTTTCCAACATGGATTTCTCAAAACCATACTCATCTTTTCTAAGTGCAATACTCTTTTGGTATTTCTATTCTATACTAATTCACTTAAAAAATGCTGCTCAGGATCCATTACATTGATTTCATGACTTCACTAATAGGTTTCAATCTAGTTTGATAAACACTTTTTTGGTTTAATTTTCTCAATGCAGCAATGACCTTGAAATATCTCACTTTGTAATTATCTTTTTCTTGCTTGAAATAAAGGCCATTGCAAGGGAGTGTATAATCATTTTAGTCATACTGCTCTAACATAAGACATTATTTTTGTATAAAAATACATTATTTGAAACTGAAATTTTTTTGATCCCATTCATTAACACCACTCACTAGAATCACATAAAAACAATTTTGTTGCTCTTCCTATAGATGATACTTCAAATATTGTCATTTTATCATTTTGCCTTTTTCTTCTTTTTCTCATTAGGTTAGAATTCCACCAACACCTGTTTGCCAAAACCTTCACAATTTTGGTCTTTTCCCCCATAGGATTCTAGTTTTTCTTAAACGATCATGTACAGAAACAAACATGGCACCTCAGATATATAACAAAGATAAAAAAGAAAAGAAAAAATTGTTTACATATGATAATTGAAGCATTTTACCTATAAATTCTTTCATATATTCTTTCAACAATATCTACTGAATATTTGACATACTGAGGGTACGAAGAACATAATAGAATGAATAGTCACTCTCTCAACTCAGGTCAAGGCCAGAACAAAATGGTCATGTCTTTATGTCAGTCAAGTTTCCCTCATATTTACCTTTCTGAAATTTTAATTTTATTTCATAACATTTCATCCAATTAAAGTTTTCTCTTTTGTTTATTTTTAGAGCCACACCCAGTGTTACTCAGGACTTACTACTGGTAAGTCCTACTGGTAAGTGCTACGGGATCACTCCTGATGGGGCTTGGGATCATATGGGATAATGGGGATTAAACTGAGTCATTTGCATGTTAGGCAAGCAGCCCCTGAATTCAAATAGTTCTTAGAACATGTACAAAATTCTTACCACTTAGTGTCAGGCATTCTAGAGACTATAAAGGAAGTATGTTTTCAAGAACTTTGTGAATTTCAGATGTGTTGGGATTTAGGAATGGGAACCTTTGAGAAATGTATAAAGCATCACTTAACTAGAAGATGATCTAATATTGTAGAAATTGTAAACATATGCCATGTTTCCAAGTGCCGTTCAGAGGATTTCCTTCCTAGTTCCACCCCAATTTTTGTCATTTTTCATTTTGCTGCTTTTCTCTGAAAGAGAACTTTATTGAATCTTTCCTTAGAACTCTTGGAACTGCTCAAAAATTCCCAGAGAACTACAACTCCCAAAGCTGTTACTATGAAAATTAAATGCTGTGTTTATGGCAATCAGACTTTCACTAAGGTTTTCATTATGCTCAGCTAACCCATCTAATATATAAATCTGATCAAATTACTTTATCCTTTAAAATTCTCAGGTAGTACCTTACAGAGAAAAATCCAAACAATTTGTGGTGTTCAAAGTCTTTATAATCTTCACTACATTTCCAATAATAGTCACACAGGGAATACTACTCACTGTTCCCAGATATATGTTACATCTTTCCTGTCTAATGCCTTTGATGATGCTTTTTATTTTATCTTGAATTATCCCTTTCATTCATATGATGCAGAAAAAGTATATTTTCTGTGAAATCTTTCCCTAATTATCCCCTGCTGCCCACCCCCATAGGAATGCTTCTTTAGCAGTTTTCCCAAAGTACTGAGTTCATACAGTACTGTATTACAGTGAGCTGGCTATGTGGTTAACTTTGCTACTTTACTGGCTGTTTTCTTTGAGGACAAGATTCATGTCTTCTAAATTTTGGTAGTCTTCTTGGAAGCCAGCAGAATGCCAGCTACATGGTAGGTACTCAAAACATATGTACTTAATAACTAAAGCTCAGGTCCAATCCAGGTCAATGATTTCAGAAGGTTGGCAAAATACTAACCACCATTAGTTTTCTATTACTGTGAAATTCTGATGTTGAACATTTTTCATGTGTCTG
>JAJIBD010015650.1:0-13102 GCA_021461705.1 Cryptotis parvus | reverse complement strand
AATCACTCCCTCCCATTCACTTCAGGTATTTGCAATCTCAGCCTCTCTGAGAGCACCAAGGGCTCCTGTCCTTTAGGTTTTGTTGTTGCTTTTTCAGCCACACCAGCAGTGCTCAGGGCTTACTCCTGGCTCTTAGTTCAGGGATCACTTCTAGCAGTGCTCCAGGAAACATATGAGATGCTGGTGATCACACCTGGGGTGGCTGCGTGCAAGGCAAGTGCCTTACCTGCTGTGTTATTACTTGGCCCCAGGACTGCTACAGAACTGACTGGCCTGCCCAGCTTCTCTCTACTTCGCGACCCCGAGCTCTTTGAAGGAAGAGGTCAGATTGGTTTTTTTTTCTCTCACGTTCAGAATATTTATCACAAAAACTAAACCCAAAGCTGAAACTGAATTATGTTTGATTAAATTTGTTTGCTATTTTATTTATGTTACCTGATTTTTTTCTTTTCTTTTTCATATTTTTTTGAGGCACTGGGAATTGTACCCAGGTTCCATGCCTAAAAGGCATGTGCTTTGGGGCCGGAGCAATAGCCCAACCGGTAGGGCGTTTGCCTTGCACGCTGCCGGTCTCTGCCGGCCTGGGTTCGATCCTCGGCATCCCATATGGTCCCCCGAGCACCGCCAGGAGGTAATTCCTGAGTGCAGAGCCAGGAGTAAACCCCTGAGGTATTGCCGGGTGTGACCCAAAGAAAGGCCAAAAAAAAAAAAAAAGGCATGTGCTTTGTCACTGAACCACATCACTGGCTCTGATGTGCTATTTTAAAAAACACTTTCTGTCCCACAATACAAAACAATAGCATTAGTTATTCTAAAGAATTTTTTTAAAAAAACGTAAGTAACCAAAATATCCAACAGTAAGGATTCCACTGAGCTAATTATAACAAAGTGTGATGAAATGTTCTGTTACCATCCAAATAATAGGAGCTACAAATAAAAGAGACAGAAAGCTTTTGTGAAATTTCAATAAGCCAAGAAAGTGAGACATAGAAAGCGTGTCCACCACGACTACAGCTGTGGTCACTGGCACGCACTATCTTCTCAGTACCTCATACACAACATCCAACAATGGTGGATGTTTACCACAACTTTGTTTACCACAACTCTCTGAATTGGGTGCTATAACCACACTTTTCCAATGAGAAGATGAATTTGGGAAAACACCCTGGTCCCAGAGCCGCAGACCTACAGGCATTAAACTGGAACACCATGGTCCATGATGATACTGTGACTATCAACAGCTGGAAACCCTACTGAAAGGAAGGAGGTCAAGAGGTCAGGGCGTGTTCATGCAAATCAGAGAGCTACTTACCAAATATCCCTTGCGTCTCCCAAAGTCTGCCTCCCCAGCTGACCCGGGGGGCGACTCTCCGAAGTGATGCCTGCGGCGGAGCAGACCAGGGGTCTCTCACCATTAACGGGCAGTCCAAACTTACCCTCTCCTCTATTGCTTGTTTCTGAGGCACGCCCCGTTTGTCTTGTTTGAGGTCAACAACCCGCAAATCCAAGCTCTTTACCATTGCTTTATGCTGCCTTCCAGCAAAATCAACGCTATAAACACAATAGTGTTTGTGGAGAAACAACAGCTGAAAGCTCAGGCTATGGAGTGATGACTACAATGTATTCATCAATACCTGAAAAGTGATTTGAAAATATTTTTACAGGTAAGAAGCAGAATGCCAAAGACAGTATATCCTCAGGGCAATGCAAGAAGCTGGAAAAGCATCACTGAGAGCTCACTGGATCCCAGGGGGAAGCACCTGGATTAGACAGGGGAACTGGATTTGTTCAGTCTAATGAGGCCAGCATTGGGTGGGTGGGTGGGCGGGCAGGCGGACTGACGGACGGACAGATGGATGGATGGATGGATGGATGGATGGATGAATAAATGAATGGACTTCCTGGACAGCTGCTACAAAGGCTGCTCAGTTGGAAGAAGTCACTGTATGGCTCTTGAGACAGAGCTCATGAGACTCAACAATGGGTGTGTGTGAGCAGTGCATGACATATGAGTGCATCCGTGCATGAGGGAGGGACGTGGAGGTTTTAAGCAGAAGCAACCGTGAGACCGATGAAGTGTAAAGAGAAAGAGCTGGGAAAGGAGTGTGAGAAGGGGGAGCTGGCCCTGGGCTTCTGCCCATGCTGGGGTCATGGCTGGGGTTGGACGTGGCCCTTCTCTCAGTTCTGACCCCTCTCAGCTGTGGCTCAGTTATGGATCTCAGCAGGAATCACCAGCCGGCTTGCCCAGAGGCCAGCCAGCCCCACCTGAACTGCCACCCCAACCCCCCAGGACTCCATTCCCCCAAGCCCAGCCTCGTTTTTTCATCTTTTTCTTCGTTGCCTGAGAAGTCCAGGCTCCTTACAAACCATGTCTGCTCTCTGACCTACCCCATCTCACACGAAGCCCCCACCAAACCAGCAAATGGACTCTGTGATTCTTCCCTGTGGTAATGCAGTAAATGGAGGCTTGGCTTTGGTCTCCAGTTCCTGGCACAGTTGGTAGCTCCAAAAACCTCTGCAACTTCCTGAGTGATAGGGGTGATAGGAATGTATTCACCACAAGCCTCTCAACCAAAGGTGAGTGTATGCTAACGAGGTCATGCTTGTAGGCCCCTAGCTAGCTTTAGGGTGGGGACTGGTTACTAGAAAGATATAAAAGGGATTAGAGTGTGGAAACTTTCAGCTTTTACCTGGGGTGAGGAGGACAGGGTGGAGACTGAGTTCCATCATCAATGATTTAATCAGTCAAATATGAAACACCAAAAAAAAAAAAAACCCACACCTAAAAAAGATGAATTTTTTAAAATATTTTATTATACCACCGTGAGATATACAATTACAAAGATGTTCATGTTTGGGTTTCAGTCATACAGTGTTCCAGCACCCATCCCTCCACCAGTGCCCATTTCCCCACCACCAGTGTCCCCGATTCCTTCCCCCTCCCATAGCCTGCCTCTATGGCAAGGTTATCTCTTCTCTCTCTCTCTCTCTCTCTCTCTCTCTCTCTCTCTCTCTCTCTCTCTCTCTCTCCCTCCCCCTTCTCTTACACATTGTGGATTGCATCATGTGTATCTTTTTGCTCTGTGTTCAACGCTCAGTTCTAGGCTGGTATCATCACTTTTGACAATTATTAGCACACTGTTCCCTTCTCTGTCTTAACCTAACCTCTGACTCCCACACGTTTGTAGAAGATTCCACCTTTGACAAGACCTCTTGATCCATGTTTTTCCTGACCTTGGATATTGGTATCATAATATATATACATATGTTTATGTTATGCAAATAAATGCAGTCATTCTATATCTGTTAAAAAAGATGAATTTTGGAGAGCTAAGCTGGCAAACTGCTGGGGCAGTGGACAGGCGCACACCTGTCCATCTGCTGCACACTCAGATCCCTTGTGATAAACCTCAACAAGGCATCTGTCACCCTCTGGAGCTCTGTGATTTTTAAAGCTGTTCAAGAAAAAATTTGGAGCAGAGGAGGAGGGTTGTGGCTTTGTAGCCTATTCAGAAGGAACCTGGGTGCCCACTGCAGTGGGGACAGTCTTGAGTGACTCCCAAACCTCGGAGACTGAAACGAACTCCAGGAAGTCCTGCGGAGTGAAGAACTGACCTGCAGGACAGTGACTCTGAGGTGGCATCCGAGTGCTGCAGAAACAATGGGTGAGGGGCCGGAGAGATAGCACCATGGTAGTGTGTTTGCCTCGCACGCGGCAGACCTGGGTTTGATTCCCAGCATCCCATATGTTCCCCCAAGCACTGCCAGGAGTAATTCCTGAGTGCAGAGGCAGGAGTAACCCCTGAGCATAGCCGGGTGTGGCCCAAAAGCAAAAAAAAAAAAAAAAAAAGAAAGAAAAGAAAAGAAAAGAAAAGAAAAAAAAAAAGAAATGATGGCTGAGGAGGGGGAAAAACACTGAGTGTATGTCAAGAGAGAAGAAAGCCCTCATTCCCATTTTTGGAGTGAGGACCCTGAGACAGAGAGGGTTTTTTTTCTAGAATGCATTTTTTTAGTGTTACCAGCCTTATTTCTCTTTTTTTTTATTATAACACCGTGAGACAGACATTTACAAAGCTGTTCCTGATTGCGTTTCAGTCATACAATGTTGCAGCACCCATCCCTCCACCAATGTCCCCAGATCCCCCCCGCCCCCGCCCCAGCCTGCCTCTATAGCAGACACTCTTCCTCTCTTCTTCTCTTTCCAGAGAGGGTAAATTATCCCCACCACACATCCGGCCAGCACAGGTGGGAGGGCATTGAGCCCCCACCTCCCTCCATGTGACGGAGATCCAGGTTCCCGGCTCTCTCCCTCAGCAAGAAGCCAGAGATAAAGATGGAGCTACACTAAAAATGGGGGAATGTCCCAAGCAAGAGGACAACAGGTAGGTGCTCACCTTGCACGCAGCCGACCCCCATCCATCCAGGCACTCCAAATGCTCCCCTGAGCCTGCCAGGGGTGATCCCTAAGCACAGAGCCGCGAGCAAGCCCTGAGCACCGCTAAGTGTGGCCCATGAACCCAAAACCAAATGGGGGAGGCGAGAATTGGCACATGAGGCATGCAATGTGGATTCACACCCTCACTTCGCTGATCATTTCCAGGGGCTTGTGAATCCGTTCCTCCCTCTGGGCTTGTGAATCCGTTCCCTCCTCTGGACATGTCTCTTCATTCACAGGAGTGCACAAACTAGGTGGGACAAATTAAATACCAGGTGTCAGGCATTTACACATGCCCCTGATTCAGAAAGCACCAATAAACAGTCATTTTCGATAATGGCAAAACAGGGGCCAGATAGCCACAATGTGTAAAACAAGAGGGAGAGAGATGCAGAGACAGAGAGAGAGAGAGAGAGAGAGAGAGAGAGAGAAACAGGGCTACCTGCTGTTGAGGCAGCCTGGGGGTGGGTGGGAGGGGGGTGGGGTGCATTGGTGGTGGAAATGGGGCACTGGTGGAGGGATGGGTGCTGGAATACTGTATTACCAAGAACCAATTGTGAACACCTTTGTAATTGTATGTATCATGGTGGTATAATAAAAAAAAATTTTAAAAAGGAAATGGCTCAAAAAAAAAAAAAAAAAAAAAAACAGGGGCCGGAAGAATTCATGGGGCAGTAACAAAATGGGGAACCCGAGTAAAAGCAAAGGCTGACACTGGTTCCAGTCTCTGGCACCACCTATAGGTCTCCAAGCACCACCAGGGGTCACTCCTGAGCACTGAGCACTGTCCCCCACGGCCCCATAACAAAATGTTAAGTTCAGGTAATTACTAACCATTTTACAATTTTAATTTGTTATATATATATATATATATGTATACATACATATACTGAACATAGTTTATGCGTGCATATATTTTTAACTTACTTAGTCAATTATTATTGAATCCTATGAATTACAAAGTTACACAATTACTCATGGTCGCGTTTCAGGCGTACAGTGTTGCAACACCAGTCCCTGCATCAGTGTCCAAGTCCCGCCACCAATGCCCGGTCTCCTCCAGCACCCCAGACCACCCCTATGGCAGGCACTCTTTTCTTTTTCTTTTCCCCTTTTAGGTACTGTGGTTTACAAATCCGCTATTGAAAGGGTCTCATGCATCTCACTTTACCTTTTAGCACCCGTCCTTGTCTAGAGTGACCACTTCCCTAAATCACTGCCTCAGTGAGAGGTCTCTGACCTAATGCCGCCCCACCCCCTCCCAGAGGCAATATTCCTGCTAAGGACTCGTTTCTCTTGCCTTTGAGCAGTAGTTATTCCTCTACTATGGTCTTTACATCCCTCATACAAGCAGCTCATTCTGCATCTTTCTCTCCCTCTCACTGACTTCACGCAGCATGCTCCTCTCCAGGTCCATCCACAGAGGAGCAAACTGCATCGCTTCACCTTTCTTATGGCCCCTTATGTATAATCTAGTAGTATTATATTTTTTAAACCAAAAGACTAGAGGATATAGACTCCATCAGACTGGTATCATGATGATGATTTCTTATGGAAATTAAAAATTCAGAATAAACAAAATTGACCAAGCCAGGTGTGAAAAATTAGACTCTGAGGACTGGGTATTTTTAGAAGTACTTTTGCCTGTCGCTCTCAACTCATTTCCCTAGCTCTCTGTGGGAATGAGTTTTTTAAACAATTCAGCTGCTGCTCTTCAAACAAATCCTCTCTAAAGGCAACCCACAGACCCTCCGTTCCTTCCCTCTCACAGGTGCCGAGTGCCCAGCAGACACTTCCCACCTGCTCAGATCCTAGCCAAAGTGCTGGCAGTACAATGGCTGCCCAGAATGCCACGATGGCACAAGGAGCTTCGCCAAACCAACCACTGCTCCCCTAATGGGCAGTTTGCCCAAAGAGGTGGAACATGTGGAGCCAGTGGTGAAGATTAGGGGACGAGGGAAGTCAGGGCAGGAGAAAAGCCAGGCAGAGATTTAAGAGGGAAAAAGAGCAGGTAAGTAGGTATCTTGGAGGAGCTGAAAGAGAAAGAAGAGACTCATCTGGAAGCAGGGACCAGAAACCTGCCGCAGATTAAATACCTCCTTGAGCTAGAAAAAGTGGGCAGGGAAAGGAGCGGGATGACTCACCCGGGCCACCCAGGAGGTCGGTTGTTTTCTCTGTTTTGTTTTGTTTTTTTCATTTGTTTGTCTTGTTTTGGTTTCAGGCCTAGGACCTCAGAGATGGGAGTTTGAATCCAGCTTCAGATTAATCTCTTGTTCCTATCTCTCTTGTTCTCAACTCTGAGGAACTGGGAGGGAAGGGAAATAAATTCAAGATCACAAATCTTGAACCCAGGGTCCTGGTTCAACGTGTTTTTTAGTACATCAAACAGGTCTGTTGGTAGCTGAGTTCAGGGAGAAACCGTGCTGAAGGTCTTGGGAAACACCGCATAAATAAGAGCGTGGGGGGTTCAAGTGGGGCCTGGGGTCAAGGTGAGTGTTTGTGGCAGGACAACAGAGTGTAAGGACTCATAAATTCAAAGTAAGGACAGCCACATTTGAGTAAGATGGCCACAGGAGGCTCACCTCTGGCAAACAAATGCAGCCAGCAAGCCCTCTCGGTCCACACTGGCTACCTCACCCACGGCCTATGAGGTTTATAAGGATCACAACAAGTAGGGAGCAGATCCACACTCAGCTTGGACCTGACTGATGGCCAATTCCTGCCCTAAATCTATAATACCGTGATTTGGCAATCTCTAACACAGATTTTCAATGTCTAGGCCCATCCGTTGAAGAATTCCAGCCCGAGGATTGCTCAGTGGCTTAGAGTACTGCACTGCAGCCAAACCTCAAAGGCCAGGGGTTCGGGAATGGGTGCCCTGAAAGGGAGTCTGGCCACAGTTCTGAGGGATTTGTTTTCGGGGGTCATACCATACCCCAACCTTTTTGGGTCAAACCATACCCCTACTTTTAAGGTCATACCATATCATACCCTGGTGATACTCAGGGGTTAGTCTTGGCTCCGCACTAAGGAATTACTCCCTGGTGGTGCTCAGGGAACCATAAAGGATGCTGGGAGGTCAAACCTGGGTAAACATGCTGGGATGCTGGGAAAACACCCTCCCCGCTGCACTATCGTCCTGCCTTTTTTTTAGAAAAGGAAGAAAAAGAAAACCAAAGCATGTTGGCCAACTTCAGTCTAAATTAGAGGGGAGGGGGGGGGGGCCGGCCGGAGCAGGGGGGGGGGGGAAAAAAACAAAGCAATTAAAATTGTATTCTATGTATAACAAACTCCACTGTATGAATGAAACTGTTCCACATGCCATTGTATGATTGAAACCCCAACTGTGTAGATCATGGTGATTCATTTAAAAATTAATAAAATATTTTAAATGTTCCATATGCTACTGGAATAAAAAACAGACACATGGGTCAGGGGGGGACAGAATCAAGAGCCCAGAAAGCAGAACCCCCGGCATTTACTCTATGATAAAGAACCAATGACTATACAATGGAGAAAGGAAAATCTCTTCAGAGAACTATGTGGGGTCACCTGGGCTGCCAGAAATGAAGAAGAATGAAACAAATTGTTTATTATCAATTATTAAGGAAGTGCAATCAAAATCACAATGAGATACCATCTCATCCTTGTGGGAATGGTTTACATTAAAAAATAATAAGTGTGATGAGAATGTGGTGAAAATGGAACCCTAGTACCTCTGAGTAAATGCAAATTATCTTGGCCGTTTAAGTTTTGCAGCCATTCTGTCAAACAGTATGACACTTTCTCTGAAAATATAAAACAAAACTACTATATAATCCCACAATTCCAATTCTGGTTACCTCAAGTAAATAACCAGGTAAGAAAATAAAACTGTTCATTTGAAAAGTTTTATCCACCCCAAAGTTTACTGTATTTTTTACAATAGCTCAGCTATGGGATTAACCCAAGTGCACACTGATAGATGATTGAATAAATGTATGTAATGAAATACTATTCAACCATAAAAAAGAAGGAACTTTGCTAATTCACAGTAAAATGTAAGTGCAAACAATTATATGAAGCAAAATACATTTTTAAATGTGGAAGAACAAATATGGGATTATTTTGCCTATGTCTGCAATATTAAAAGCAAAGTGAATTCATCAACAAAATTAAACCAAGCCAGTGATAGGGAGAGAATCACGCTGAGTGACATTAGATAGGGGAAGAGGGGCAGACAAAGAATGACTGCACTCATCTATGGGACACAGAAAACAGTATGATGGCTGTCAAGTAGATAACCTTTACCTGCTCTTCTGTGCAGAGGCAGACAGAAAGTGATGACTGGAGTTTGCATGATTTGTAGTTAATGTCTCTACATGGTAAGAGCTTGAAACACCCTAATACTCCCACCTGATTCTTAAAAAAATTTTTTTTGCATTTTTGGGGTTATACCTGCTGACACTCAGGGGTTACTCCCTGGCTCTTCGCTCAGGAATTACTCCTGGCGATGCTCAGGGGACCATATGGGAAGCCAGGGATAGAATCCAGTTCAGCCGCATGCAAGGTAAACACCCCTGCTCACCCGCAAAATTTTTAATCAGTCAATTAATTTTTAAAAATAAAGAAAAACAGTATAAGACTAACATCCTACAGACAGTAGAAACGAGGGCCGGGAGATTTGGTCCATGGTAGGAAGTTTGACATAAGTGGGGTGGTAGGTGGTGCAGTGAGACAGAGAAGGGACCACTATGACAATGATAGTTGAAAATGCTCATTCTAGGCAAAAAGCTGGGTGCTAAAAGGAGGTGAAGTGGTATGCATGAGTGATAATATTCATGAAGGAATATGCATGAGGCAACATGCATGAAGTGATGTGCATGTACTTTCAGTAACAGTACTGCAGTAGTTTGCAAACTACTGTACCTGAAAGAGAGGGAGAGAGAAAGAGAAGAAAATAGTTTGCCATAGAAGCAGGCTGGTGGGGGTAAACTGGGACATTGGTGATGAGAACGTACACTGGTGGGGCTGGAGCGGGTTAGGCGCCTTTTTTACATGGCCAACCCAGGTTCAATCCCTAGCATGGTCCCCCAAGCACCGCCAGGAGTAATTCCTGAGTGCAGAGCCAGGTGTAACCCCTGAGCATTGCTGGGTGTGACCCAAAAAAGGAAAAGAATGAAGAGAAAGAAAGAGAGAGAAGGAAGGAAGGGAAGGAAGGGGGAAGGAGAAGGAAGGAGGAGGAAGGAGGAGGAGGAGGGGAAGGAAGGAAGGAAGGAAGGAAGGAAGGAAGGGAAGGAAGGAAGGAAGGAAGGAAGGAAGGAAGGAAGGAAGGAAGGAAGGAAGGAAGGAAGGAAGGAAGGAAGGAAGGAAGGAAGGAAGGAAGGAAGGAAGGAAGGAAGGAAGGAAGGAAGGAAGGAAGGAAGGAAGGAAGGAAGGAAGGAAGGAAGGAAGGAAGGAAGGAAGGAAGGAAGGAAGGAAGGAAGGAAGGAAGGAAGGAAGGAAGGAAGGAAGGAAGGAAGACTGGTGAAGGGTTGGGTATTGGAGCATCTATGACTGGAAAAAAAAGAGTTAACATTGACAACGAAACTGAAGTTCCTAAAGGAAAAGAGGAGAGGGCTAGGAGCAAGTATGGGGAGTTTCTCATTAATAGTTTGTTTTGTTGTTAATAAAAATTGAAACAGGACAGGGACTGGAAAGACAGTAGAGGGGTTAAGGCACTATTTGCTTTGCATGCAGCTGATCCTGGTTCAATCTCATTACCATGTGGCCCCCAAGAACTGCCAGTAGCAACCCCCAAGTACGGTACTGAGAGTAGTTTCTGAGCACTGCCTGGTGTGGCAAAAAAATAAATCAATAAATATAGAGGCTGGAGTGATAGCACAGTGGGTAGGGCGTTTGCCTTGCATGCAGCCGACCCAAGTTCGATCCCCAGCATCCCATATGGTCCCTCAAGCACTGCCAGGAGTAATTCCTGAGCAAAGAGCCAGGAGTAACCCCCAAGCATTGCAGGGTGTGACCCAAAAAGCAGATAGATAGACAGACAGACAGAAAGTAGAATAAATGAATAGATGAGTAAATAAATAAATAAATAAGTCACTTGTCACTTGTCTTCCCATTGTTATCAATTTGCTCAAACAGGCACCAGTAACGCCTCCGTTCATTGGGAATGAGGTCCATTACTGTTACTGTTTTTTGCATATCGAATACACCACGGTAGCTTGCCAGGCTCTGCCGTGGCTCTGGGTTCATCCCATGGGGCCTAGCCTTTTCTATGTCAGACCATCAACCATCCAAGGCCCATGGGGCAGGACCCTGGGGTGTAGAGCAAGCCTGCCTCCTGTCTGCCACCTGCTGACGCAGCCAGGCACCGCAGTCACACCTGCAACACCTCGAGGAGCAGGAAATAACTAAGTACATTTGTTAATACTTCAAGTAAAATGTCCTTTAAAGATTAAGCATGGCTAGAGCGAGATCACAGGGGTTAAGGAGCTTATACCGTACATGGTAGATTCCCGCTCAATCCCCAGCACCACACGGTCCCCTGAGCAGAGAACCAGAAGCAGTCACTAGGCACTGCTGGTAGTGGCCCAAAGTATGACAACTTTTAGGGGATTACTAGACCACCCTGTGATGCTGGGAAACTCTAGGGCTGCACCTGGTAGAGTTTGAGGGACATTGAGTGACAGGCATCGAATCCAGGTCATTTGTGTATCTAGCATGCATCCTAACACTGTAGCACCTCCAGAAATTGAGATACTTATTGAAAATAATTTCAACAAGGTATGCAAGATATTATGGAGAAAAAATAGAAACTTTATTGACAGACATTAAGGACATTTTAATTAAATTAAAACATGTCCATTAATTAGAAGACCAATTATCATTAAATGTTTTAGTGCCTAGTTACCAATTACAAAAAAAGACAGAAAATTATTAAAATACACGATAAAAATACAATCCATGAAATGAACACCTCCCGATGCGCCTCCAGCCAGATTCTCATTCAGATTTCAAGGAACCACACAGCGTTTCATGGACAGCAGCAGCTTAGGGAATTCATAGCCTTGAAACCAGTTTTGCAAGAAGCATTAAAGGAGTTTCTTTAACAGACAAGACAAACATCTCAGCACTTTTCATTGAGCACAGCACTCACTCAGGGTGCTTATGGCTGGCCTCTGCTGGATTAAGAAAGGTCTATCTTCTCCAAGCTTACTGAGGGATTTTATGCTTTTTCAGTAATGAATTACCATTTCCTTTATATTGAGTGTTCTGTGTCTACTCAGTTGCTGTTTTTACATCCAAGGAGATATTTTATTACAATGTTTTATTTTTTTTAATGCAGATATTAATCATTAGGAGCCAGAGCGATAGAACAGCAGGTAGGGCACTTGCCTTGCACAAGCTGCCAACTAGATTCGATCTCTGGCATCCCATACAGTCCCCCAAGTCCTCCAGGAATGATTACTGAGTGCAGAGCTAAGAGTACCCCTGAGCACTGCCAGGTGTGGTCCCCAAGACAAACAAAAATACTGATATTAAGCCTTATCTATTATGTGATATTTTCTAACATAAAGTCAATATTCCTGGGGGCTGGAGCGATATATCGCCCAGAGGGTAGGGCGTTTGCCTTGCACGCGGCTGGCCCATGCCAGCCTGGGTTCGATCCCCGGCATCCCATATGGTCCCCCGCCCACACCAGGAGTAATTCCTGAATGCAGAGCCAGGAGAAACCCCTGAGCATTGCCGGGTGTGACCCAAAAAGCAAAAATAAAAAAAAAAAAAAAATATATATATATATATATATATATAATTTGTGGATATAAAGAAACAGTAAGGTGGGGGGAGGGACATACTAAGGGAACAACCAATACTCAGTCACTAGAACTAGAGATTTTGCTCATAGAACTAAGATTTCATGGATCAGAGTGGCTGGGAGGGGTTCTTGGGAGACTGATGAAGGAAGTAGGTACTCCGCCACAGGTGTGGTGGGATGGGATGATGGAAAAGTATGGAAATTTAACTCACAGCATTGGAAACATGGCACCTCACAAATGGTAAACAAACAAGTAAAACGTAAGCCAAAGTATTAAAAATTCTGCAAAACGCCAACTTAAGTTCTTCAACAAATAAATTCCAAAGAGGGAAAAATGTAGTGAGAATGTATATATTCGTTCCACACCAATCCAAATCAATCTCATATTATCGCACAAAAAATTAAATTCCAAACAAAATGTAAAAATAAATACATTTATGAAACTACTGGAAACCTGAAACTTCACTTTTATTTTTCTTGTTTGTCTCCCCCACTGGATAATCAAACCCCAGTCGCCCGGGTGACAGGCACCCAGGGACACTCATTGCTATATAGACAAGGATGATACTTCTCTCTTCGCCAATGACCGAAGTTTGAGTCACGCTTGGTGATATTAAAAATCTATTCATTTTATGGCACAATGATGGTATTGGGATCTTGCCAGTTCATATATGACATCTGGGATTTGTTTGAAAAAGATACAAATGTATGGGAAGGTGTGAAGATGGAGAGACAGAAGCAAAGAACAGTGATGTTTTGGGGGCCTGCAGTGAGTTTTGGGGGTCTGCAGTAAGTTTCTCGGCAGACATGGTATTTTTTATATGTCTGAAATTTCAACGTTTTATTATTGTTGTTCACCTTGAGACCTGCTG
>JAJIBD010015649.1:0-20169 GCA_021461705.1 Cryptotis parvus | reverse complement strand
GGAGACGCAAGAATTACCCCCACCTGTCTTGTCAGACTGTTTTCTTGCTCGGAGCAAATTTTTTAATTAAAAATTTTTTTTATTATACCACTGCGAGATATACAATTACAAAGATGTTCATGTTTGGGGTTCAGTCATACAGTGCTTCAGCACCCATCCCTCCTCCAGTGTCTACTTCCCACCACCAATGTCCCCTGATTCCCTCCCCTCCCCTCAGCCTGCCTTTACGGCAAGCACGCTTCCTCTCTCTCTCTCTCTCTCTCTCTCTCTCTCTCTCTCTCTCTCTCCCTCTCTCTCCTCTCTCCCTCTCTCTATCTCTCTCTCTTTGTATCACCCCCTCTCTCTCTGTCTCTCTCTCTCTCTCCTCTTACACATTGTGGCTTAGCAAATTTTTTAAAGCAATGTTTTAATTTTAGAAACTTACACCTAGGATGATAGCTTTTTTTTTTTTTGAGATTTGCACCTAAAATTTGTCAAAGACAAAACAAGTGTCTGTCTGATAATTGAGGAAATTTAAACCCATTTATGGGTGGAGAATAGGAGAAAGTGTAAATATGTCTCCTGCTCTGGAAGCTCTAGAAACTGCAATGTCTTGCATTCCATCTTTTGTACTTTTCTGTCTCAACCCCTTGCACAGTAGATTGCACATAGGAAACAATCAATAAATGATCTCCTTCTGATCTGGGAATGGCTCCAGGAGCACCCAGTGCATGGATGGGAACATTTACCACCCAATCAATGGAAACTGTTATGTTCATGACTAATGAAATGCAGTTATTGGCCAGTTTAATTCTGAGTCTCCAAGGACATAGTGAAGGATGAATTTTCTCTCTTGGATTATGTTGTGAGCACTTTGAGAAGTCACATATCTCACTACGTAGCTGGACAGAAGGAATTGAGACAGCACACAGGCCTAAGTCAGGTTAACATTAAACTCGAGACCAGAGAAGTCCATTAGAGGAAAAAACCAATGCCATGGCAACTGAAAACCGATGTAATTTCATTTGCTATTTAATGGGCTCTTTGTGGGAAAGTGCTCTTTGTGGAAAAGGCTAATTGAGGCCAAAAAATTGCATGCAATTTTCTTAAAGGATTTTCTCCTGGTTTTTCAATGTTGCAGAGCCCGCTTTGTCCCCACGCTGGATTTTGCGTGCTATTTTTCTGTTTGCCTTTCTACTTAATGCCCCCTGTCTTCTGGCCTTTGTTTCCTTTGGTATTAGTATAATAGTGTTCATCAGTTGAGAGGGCTTATTTACCTCAGTAAAAATGTCCTCTCTGTGAATCCTGCATTTCCTTACGAATAAAGAGAGTCAGGTCAGGTTTAGCTGGCTGAAAAGCTGCATATTATTTCTACCTATTTCCTTTCATAGGAAGAAAATGAAAGCTACTTGCTTTGCTCTGCATGAAGCAAATCCTGACAGTTGGAGGAAATTTTGTTACTGCAGGAAAGCCATAAAAATTCAAATGTTTCTTAGCAAAATATAGCATGAGGGTAATGTAAAGAAGACCATGCCTTATAAAAGACTGTCCCTTGACACTTGGTGTCATGGTGATATGTTATCTAAATGTTAGGAAATCCCTTAATCAATATTACAAACATAAGAAGTCAAGATGTCACTGGGCTTCTCTTTAATTAAGAAATAGATATACCTACTAAATAGGTATTTCTCAAATCAGTCATAACCTTCCATCCTTCTCTTATCTCATCCATTGCACCAGCGCTAATCAGACTACCCCACCGAGGGGATTTGGGGGCAATATTTGCCTTACTTTTAGTACCACCTGTACAATACAAATTTAATATTTCCTTGATATTGACATGACTTATATTTAATTTTATGGGTAATTTTATATCATTATAAAATAGATCCACTAGTGTAAAAAATATGCTTTCATACACCAAACATAATAGTGATAGTAAATATTGGTCAATGAGATTCTTGGCTGCCATCTGCCCAGAGACCCTCTTCACTCGGATAGTAGAGAAAGACTAAATAAATAACCTTTCGGGTTGATGCTTATTCTAGAAGTTTGATACCAATCATTCTTGTCTCAGTGTGTGAAACTGAAATTTTGAAGAACGGTCACTTCTCACATCCAGTCTGGGAAAAAAATCCTTCTTCTCAGGGATTGATCCCTGGCAACTGTTAGTGCCCTGCGCACTGATAGGTGTTTCCCCTGCTGGCCAGCAGCACCACCAGGAAGGTGCTTCTGACCTTCCTGTAAAATCATGATATACTTTGGGAGATACTGTCTTATTACTCAGAGCATTATAAAGTCGATGTTCTATATGGATGTGAGATGTTAGACGTGTTCTCTTAATTATCAGAAGAGAAGCAAGTTTGAAACTCTTACTTCATCACTTCAGCTCTGGAAGTCCACAGGGACTCACTCTGACCTCACTGGTCCGGAGGAAAAAAATAAACCTAAATGAGGTGTACGAATATTGGAGAGCAGGAAATAACACTGTCATTATCTTGCATTATAGTTATCTACATAAAAAAGACAAGTAACTGAGGTCAAATAGAATTTGTAATTGAGTTCAGAAGAGGTACTGCATTTGAGATCAATCATACAAAAAAAAAATTGTGTTTCTATGTATCCAAAACAAAGATAAGGACATTATAATGTAAGAAGAGATGTATTTTGAGTTTTACTACAAACTAAGGGCCCAGAAAATACATTCAACAAAAGAAATATAAAATTTGAATATAATATATTGAAAAGGTACTGTATTTAAGGTTTATTAAACATATAGCTCTACATACGTTCCTCTACATAATTACTTTCACTTCTTGACTTGACGCTTATATCCTAAATATTGCTAAATATTTATTTATATTTATTTTATATATAAAATCTAAAAAGAATAGTTAGTAATGTAGTTACTGGTATTTGGCATATATATCAAATACAACACGGGTAGCTTGCCAGGCTCTGCCGTGCAGGTAGCATATTAACAATTATAGACCTCATTCCGAATGGATTGAGGCTCCTTATGTTCCTGGAGCAAGTAGATGCCTTGGGCTCTACTAGCATGAGACAGGACATATGGAGATGTTACTGGGGCCCGCTCGAGCAAATCGATGATGAACGGGAAGACAGTGATCCAGTGATACAGTAATGTAAGTAGTTCCTGCTACTCTATTGACATTATTATAGAAGACAAGGATCTAGCTCTCCACCCCTTCACTTGCAATGTAGTTACAGTATGAGACTTGTAGTGAAATAGGATAACTTAATTCATAGTACATTTTCATTTCCTAGGAATTATCTTCTTTTCTCTTGGTTTTCTATGTAAAATCTTTTATTTTAAGGCTAAGCCTTTGGACACATTTTCTGTCCTCTCTGAAAAATCTAAAAACATGGCATTCTAAAGAAAATCAGAGGTATTTTTTTAAAAAATCAGATTCAAATATCCCTTCTAGAGCCTTCAAGACTCTCCACCTAGAGCTAGTTTGCTGTGTGTCCCAAGAATTGCTGTCATCCTGGGACCTCCATTTTGTATCATTCTAGAGATTCTTTTTTTGTATTTCCTGTGTCTTGGATCTCAAGTCTTCCTAAGTATGTATGTATTGGTATATTGCCTGACTGGATGACTACAGGCTCTAATGGATTTATGCAAGAGTAGAAAAATATCATATGCTCCAAAATACATTAGTTGTATCCCAACCTGGAATTCAATCCTACATTGATAACCATTTAATTTTTAACAATAAAGGCATTACATCATCCATAGTCCTCGGTTTCCAGCAGTGCTGCTAAATTAAAGAAAGCCCCCTTTATATTCTCATCCTTTATATGTGGCCTATTTTCTTTAATCGAGATGGCAGACGGAGCGGGAGGGCATTTATACTTTTTGATTTTTAAAAAATTTGAAGTTTTAAACATTTTTTTATTATACCACCATGAGATATAAAATTACAAGGATGGTCATAATTGGGTCTCTGTCATACAGTGTTCCAGCACCCAGCCCTCCACCAGTGCCCCATTCCCACCACCAATGTCCCAACACTCCCTCCCACCCAACCCCAGCCTGCCTCTATAGCAGGCACCTTTTTCTTTCTCTCTTTATTTCTCTCTCATCTCTGTATTCGCTTCTCTTAGGTTTGAATATCCACAATCCATTTTAGTTGTTTTTTATTTAAAATTCACTTACTGTTAGTTCAATCTCCATATATATGTATATATATGTTTATATATATATATGTAGAGAGAAAGAGAGAGAGATTAATGTCCCCAATTATTTCTTTCATGAAATATTTTCTTGAGTTTTCTGTATTTTCTCTTCTTTAAATCATTGCTTTTAGGTATTGTATTGCCTGGACTATTACTGCAATTTGTTATAGTAAATGTATCTTTTGTTTGACTCTTATTTTTATATTCTACTTTCTGGAAGATTTACTCTAGATGATTTTTCTCTGCTTTTTATTCTTTATTATATTAAAATTTTTATTACATATTTTATATAATTCTTGGATATCTTTTGATGTTTAAGATGAGTGACTAAAAGCTGATTTGGAATTTAACTGTTTGATGGCCTATAGTTGATTTAATCACTATAGTTGATATAATCCCATCACTATATGGGATCTGGCTGGACCTTTAATTTAAATGGAAGCACTCACATGCAAACTTCAGATAACTTTTTCTCATAAACTTGTAAGAATCACAAAAGCAAAATAAAACAAAAAGCCTCTGCCAGACCATTTCCTTGAAAGTCAAAGCAAGGTTCCAGGTTGTACTGGGATCAAATGGACTGGGAATTTATTTCATGCGTTTACAAGCTGGCTACAATGTTCTGCCTTCTTCCCTTTCTTTGCTGAGTTTTATTCTCATACCTAAGAAAGGTTTTATTTTTTATTATTTTTGGTTTTGTTTTTGAAATGTGGAATATGTTTTATTCATTCTGCTTCTTGGCCTTTACTAAAAAATTCAACCCAATAATTTGTATACAATTCAAAATAAATTTGTATTTCCAGCTCTGGAAATCTTTATTTCATTATCTACTTAAAGTTTTTCTTGTTTTTATTCTTTTTTTTCTGGAATACCTACTATTTAGACTAGGAATGGCCTGAACTGACCATCTTAGTCATTTAACATTTTTCTTTTATTTACCCATTTATTTACGCATTTACTTATTTATCTCTTATTTACTCCATTTTATTTACCCATTTTACCCTGGCTCTCCCTGTGCCCAGCCGCTCACGAGGCGCCCGGGAGGGATGGCAGGTTCTAGCCCTGGCCTGCCACCCCAGCAGAGCCTCCCAACAAGTCAGACAACCCCCCACTCCATGAGGGCCTCCATTTTCCACATCTGGACTTTCCTCTCATCAGAATTCCACCCAACAGACCAGCCTATCACAGCCTTCAGTTCATCAATAAATGCTGGATTTAGAGATGACTACAAGAGTATGCTACCACACGGCAGAGCCTGGCAAGCTACCTGTGTCGTATTTGATATGTCAAATACCAATAACAATTATAGACCTCATTTCCATGACCTGATAGAATTGTTTGAGGCTCTTTATGTGCCAAGAGCAAGCAGGTGCCCTTGGGCTCTACTAGCATGGAGATGTTACTGGTGCCTGCTCGAGCAAATCGATGATGAACGGGAAGACAGTGATACAGTGATATTCATTTTTGAATTTTTGTCCAGAAAGGTTTTATTTTAAACTCCAATAACAAGGATTGCTTCTCCACCCCTCAAATTTAGTTGCATCCTTAATGCTGTTCCATATTCTCATAAAAATTTGTATTTTTCCTTTGTGTCACTTGTATTTTATTTGTGTAACCATTTGAATAGTGTCTGACTCCCTCACCAAACTTAACGTAACTCAATGCATAATACAGCTGCACATTAATTGTTGAATACTTAGTGGATGTTCAATTCACAATAAGTACTAGAACTAGGAAGGAGTGTATTTGAATAAGAGCAATTTCATTATCAGTACTGACAAAAATGGATCTCAGTTTACGGTTTATAATATTCAATGCTTCTTTTTCCATATTAAGAGATTTTGTCAGAAAGGATAAAGTAGTTAGAAGTATAAAATGCTATTGCTAAA
This sequence comes from Cryptotis parvus, assembly GCA_021461705.1. Taxonomy (NCBI): domain Eukaryota; kingdom Metazoa; phylum Chordata; class Mammalia; order Eulipotyphla; family Soricidae; genus Cryptotis; species Cryptotis parvus. Next base: position 14,101 of record JAJIBD010015649.1, on the reverse strand, counting down.
TTAAGTATATTTTGAGTTTTAAAAAAGTTTCATTGGATTTGGTAACACAAAAACATAGATTATATCTATCAGGTAAGTGATTGGTATAGAATAGTACTAGAAGAAATTATGTCTTAAAATGAAGTCAAAGGAGCCGGAGCGATAGCCCAGCGGGTAGGGCGCTTGCCTTGCACACGGTGCCGGCCAGGGTTCTATCCCCGGCATCCCATATGGTCCCCTGAGCACCGCCAGGAGTAATTCCTGAGTGCAGAGCCAGGAGAGATCCCTGAGCATTGCCGGGTGTGACCAAAAAAAGCAAAAATAAATAAATAAATAGATAGATAAACAAACAGACAGACAAACAAACAAACAAGTATATAAATAAATAAATAAATAAAATGAAGACAAAGGCTATCTATGACCGAAAACAAGTATTGTAAAGGACGTTTGAGGAGAGGAGACAAGAGTAGAGATGAGGAAGTGGAGCTGAGAATTTTCTTTTTTCTTTCAGATGACAGAAAACTCGGCATTTAAAAAAATTGATGGTAGGGGCCGGAGCGATAGCCCAGCAGGTAGGGCATTTGCCTTGCATGCAGCCCGCCTGTGCCCACCGGGGTTCGATCCCGGCATCCCATATGTTCCCCGAGCACCGCCAGGAGTAATTCCTGAGTGCAGAGCCAGGAGAAGCCCTGAGCATCGCCAGGTGTGGCCCAAAAAAAAAAAAAATTTGCTGGTTAAAAAAAAAAAAAAATTTGATGGTAAAACCTGCTAGTGAACAGGCATTGGAGAAGAGAGGAAAAATTTTATATTGGGAGGATTTTTCAGAAGTTTAAAACATGATATCTACAGCTAGAGATATACAGAAGGATTGCCTCTGTTATACTATATTAGGTGGTGGAGAAAAAATAGTAAAGGATGGGGGTCTGAGAGATAGCCCAGCAGGCAGGGCGCTTGCCTTGCATGCTGCCGGCCCTTGCCAGCCCGGTTCGATCCCCAGCATCCCATATGGTTCCCCAGCACTGCCAGGAGTGATTCCTGAGTGCAGAGTCAGGAGTAACCCCCTGAGCGTCGCCGGCTGTGGCCCCCCAAAAATATAAAAAAGAATAGTAAAGGATGGGCCTTAACACGCTGGTATCAAAGTTAAAGGAAAACTACTGTATGGGGAGGCATATATCAATGTAAAATAAGACATGAAAAGAGAGGGAAGAGGGCTGAAAGTTTGAAAAGATGTCAAATGATTATTATGAAGGGTGATAAGGAAGGTATGAAGAGACAGAGGGCCGTAGATTTCTGAGCAGCCTTAGGAGTACAGTTCTTTTTTTGCTTGTCTTCATAGCAATCTGGTACCAGTAATCCTACAGCTGTAGCCTTATTTTTGTCCAGCCTATATTCTTCACTTCTAGATAGGCCCTGAGAGAGATTAGGCAGTTGGGTGCTCTTAGGACTGGCTTTGTTCATATCATCAATAAATTGGAAGTGAGATTTTAGCAAAAAGTGACTTTGAAATGATGGTACTTGGAGCTAAACTAGAAAGAAAGGCGAGAAAAATAAGGAACACTTAATAGACAAAAAGAACAAAGCGAAGGGTTCTGATGAAACCATGATACAAAGAAAAGTGGTTATGGTCAGAAAATTGATGCACAAATTAGAGATCAGGAGAATAATATTAGTCAATTTTAGGTAAGACTCAGTCAAGGTAGGACTAAGTCACCTTGTAGGTGAGTAGGAGATACAGAAACAGAAAGATTAAAGCACAGAGTGATTGTGAGTGGTTGTTAAAAATCACTCAGAATTTGTGTGAATTGCATAATGTGAGTCAGTTGCCAAAACCTTCAGAAGCTGATGGTGAGATAAATGTATTCATGAAGGAGGGAGATGTATAGATGAAAAAGGAAACTCTCAAAGCAGGGATGTTTTTCCATTTGTAATAATTTTTTCCCCAAGAGAATGAGGGAGTAATTGGAAAAAGCAATGAGAAGTCAGATATATGAGAAACACTACAGTTCTCTACTGTAGACCAGTGTTAAACATCCTGCATCCATTCTTTGAGCTTGGAACAGAGCAAAGCTAGTTCAGTTGCCATGGTGACCAACGCCATGTCTCCAGGCTCATTAATCCTATGTTCCTAACTAAGCACTTAGCGATAGCTTCTGAATAAATGCAACAAAGCTCTGCATACTGAAAAGGGCACATTCATGTTAAGCAGGGGGAAAAAGGTTTTCAATTTCATTCATTAAACTTTAGTAAATAATTTAATATCTTTGTGCATCATTCTACCTAGTTAATGAACAAGGATAAATGCTTAATGGAAAATCTAGCCTAATAAAGTTAGCAACATTAGCTTAACATATAAAGGAAATTAATGTTGCTGGTATATATTCATATGAAGGGGAAATGGGAAGGAAAATAACATATATAAGGTGACTACGACGTGGAATGTCAGGTATTTTAAAATAAAATGAGCAGTTAAACCTGCAACAGCCATGTAAGGTGAGGTACATATTACTCTCCTTTTTTTAGAGATGAGGAATCAGAAACTCAGAGAAATCAAATAGGCCCCAGCTAGCACAATTGGTTGATTCTAACTGGTCATATTTTATTTAGCTTGGGCCCATAATGATTTTTCTATACCTTGCTGAAACCTCTGTACCACTTGTCTTTCAAGGTGTTTAGTTAATTAAAAAAAAAAGGATCGGGAAGTTTGCAGCTTTTTAAAGGTAATATTGAAGATGCAAAAGCTAAATTTAAATTATATATTTTACTTATATATTTTATGATTTAATCACCATGAGAAACACAGTTACAGAACTCATTATGTCAGGTTTCAGGCCTATAATGTTCCAACACACACCTCCCTCCAGAAGTGTGCATTTTCCACCACCAATATTCCCAATTTCCCTCTTGAACCCCCTTCCCACCACTGCCTGTCTCTGTGGCAGGCACTTTCTTTCCTCTCTCTCTCTCTCTCTCTCTCTCTCTCTCTCCCTTTCTTCCTCTCTTCTTTTGGGCATTATGGTTTGCAACACAGTATGGAGAGGTTATCATATTTGTTCCTTTATCTATTTTCACATGCAGTTGTTATCCAGTGTGATTATTTCCAGCTATATTTGATTAGCTTTAAAATTCACCACTATATATATATTTGAGTTATATACAGCTATTATATATAATATATTATACAATAAATTAGCGTATATATAATATACTCATATATTGTATATAGTATTTGAGTTATATGTAACTCCAATATTTAACAGGGGAAGGGTAGTAACACATTGGATATGCTCTGGGGACCACTTTTGGTGGAGGTTTATTTATTTATGTATTCATTTATTTATTTTTATTTTTTACCTGCCCCTCGAGGTGCTGCAGGTATTGCTGCAGTGCCTGGCTGCATCAGCAGGTGGCAGACAGGAGACAGGCTTGTCTACATTCAGGGCTCTGCCCCGTCGCCCCTGCTTGGTGGATGGTCTGACATAGAAAAAGACTGGGTCCCTTGGGATGAACCCAGAGCCACGGCAGAGCCTGTCAAGCTACCCATGGTGTATTCGATGTGCCAAAAACGGTAACAATAACAGACCTCATTCCCAATGAGTGGAGACGTTACTGGCACCTGCTTGAGCAAATTGATGAACAACTGGAAAATAAGTGATACAAGTGATTATTTTTATGGGTTTTTTTTTTTGCTTTTTTGGGTGGGTCATACATTGCAATACTCAGGGGTTACTTCTGGCTCTGCACTCAGGAATTACTCCTGGAAGTGCTTGGGGAACCACATGGTATGCTGGGGAACCAGGTCAGCTGTGTGCAAGGCAAAAGCCCTACCTGCTAGGCTATTGCTCTGGCTCCTTGGTGGAGGTTTAAACCAATCAGCTGTGTGTAATGCAAATACCTTAACTCCTGCACTACCTTTTAGTTCCACTACAATATGTTTTGAAAGGCTTTTCTTGAAAATAAAATGATGAGAAAACAGGTGTGTATATTAAAAGTATGTTGAGTTAAAAGATACAAAGAACTAAAAGTGCCTCTTCCAAAAAAGAGTTCCACCAAGGCAATTGCTTCATCTCCATGTTGCATTTTCTACTTCCTAGAAATTCCTTTGTAATTTGGAATTGCAAAGCACACCAAAATTGCACAGAAGCTGAATCCCTCCACCCCCACTTCTTAACAAAAATCTTATTTGCTCTAACAAAAGTATATATATGTATTGGAAAATAAATATTTAAAAGCCATTACTTCATTTTTCTTAAAATTGAACTCTTTATTGGGGCTGGAGTGATAGTACAGTTGGTAGGGCATTTGCCTTGCACGTGGCTGACCTGGGTTCAATCCCTGGCATCTCATATGGTTCCCGAGCACTGCCAGGAGTAACCTCTGAGCATTGCGGGGTGTGATCCAAAAAAGCCAAAAAAAAAAATTGAACTCTTGATTAAAAGCAAAACTTTAATCTCCCATCTCTATCTTTAACAATGTGCAATAACGAGTTCTGAAATAATAAAAACAACTCACTGCAGTTAAATGGACCTCTGTCACTATTGTACTATTGAGATTAAAAACAACCCAAATATTAATTGTTTTTGTTTCACCTCTGAATCTCTCCCAGTTCTGTTTTCTTAATGTGAATTGTTTATTAATGTACCAGAAGATTGCCTTGTATTCCTTTAGAAGAAAATTATTTTTTTTTAAATTTTTTATTTTTACAATTACAAAGATATACAATTAAAAAGTTCATATTTGGGTTTTGGTCATACAGTGTAGCAGCACCCATCCCGCCACCAGTGCCCATCTCCCACCACCAACGTCCCCGGTTCCCTCCCCCCTCCCCCAGCCCTCCTCCATGGCAGGTTCTTTATTTCTTTCCATTTCTCTATCTTTCTCTTTTCCTTCCTCTCCAGACTATGGTACAGAACATACATTAAAGGGTTGTCATGTGTATCCTTTTGCCTCTATTTAATGCTCAGTTCTAGGTTGGCATTAGTACCCTCACAATTGTTAGCACACTGTAGAAGAAAATTATTAATTATAGACTCTTTTCCCCTGTGAGTCTTATAGGTCTCCTCAGATTGACTCTCTATTTTAAATTCTTTCAAAGGAGAAGTGTGACTTGCATTCTGGATTTTCGGCCTGTGTGTATTATCTTTATTTTAAGTAGAAGAATTGGAAGCCAGAACTTGAAGGATAGAATTTATCGTATCTGCACCACTTTATTATTATTTTTTTTCTAACAGCATAGCTATAATTTCTTCAATTGAGGAACCAGGACTTTATTCTCCAGTGACCCATTTAAACACCATTTAGCAAAAGATAACAGATTTAGAAACAGAAACGCATGTTTTCTTTATAGACTATAATCGGTAACTTATGGAAGATAACTTAAACCACTTAGAAGGAATCTCAGATACACAGCCATGGAACTAAAACGGTTAAATGAGACAGAAACGTGTGGTTCCCATCTCAGTTTTCCAGTAAGGCAACTCAGGGACCTTAGGGGAAATTAGGTAAAATGTGAAAGCTTCAGGACTGGTGGACAAGAGTCAGTAAATGCCAGATTCCAAGAAAAGTTTCTATTAACTGGAAAGCTAATGGAAACAGAATATCTCTCTTTTCTGAGATAAACCATCCTCACGTAGAAAGAGGGATTAGCGGCTCCTATTGAAAGCCAGAGCAACCCGGCTAAGTCCTTTGGGGTAGGCTCTGAGAGCATCCTGGGCCTTTGTTTACTTGCATCCTGAGAAGTCAGCTTCTCCCAGAAACACTCTTCAATGTCTAGGTCCTCGCTAACCAAAGAACCAATTTCTAAAGGTTGGAAGAGAATTCGCTTCTTGCAAGCAAAATTGAATAAGCCTGAATGACGACACCAAGAAAAGTTCGTATGGAGCCCGAGGAAAATAATAAGGAAGTTTACCCCTACTCTCATTCAATTCTTACAGCTATCCCCTCAGGTCATTGCTATTAATTCTAGTTGCATTATAAGACACCAAAGGAGGATTAGTTCAGAGGAAATAATAGCGGGTTGGAAAAAGCGGAACCTCCCTGTAGTTCACGGGGTTTGTCCACTAGGTGGTGCTGCTTTACTTTTGCTACTCAAAATCCTGCAACGTAATTGATTATGGGATTGTCCTGTTGCCTACCTTTGTGAATCTTCAACAGTAGTTTGAAGTCAATCTGTAAAATACGCACTTCCCTGAGCGCCTTTAAGCCCCGTTGCCTTCATACCCTTTGGTTAAGAGAAAGTTATTTTGCTCTTTCTCCAGTATTGACTATGATGTTTTGGGTCTTAGGAAACTCAGACAAGGGCTCATGGATCTTCCTGAACGGGATGAACTGTGACGCCCATTTCTGATAAGATGCCATTTGCTACACCTTCTTAAACTTAACAGGACAAAATTGTCTGTTTTGTTTACTCCTCCCCAACTATGAGGGAAAAGAATTGAGAGGTTGAAACTCATGTTCAGGGCCTGACCTCAGGGGCTCAAATTCTCCCCTCTCCTCTTCCTACTCAGTTGTCTCCATCAAGAAAACAACTGATAGCAGGCCACATTTCCATAATTAGAGACGGTTCTGTATTCTTGGATGATTAGCCATTACTCGTTTTATAGAAATTTAAGTAATTTTATTTATTTATTTATTTATTTATTTATTTATTTATTTTTGCTTTTTTGGGTCACACCTGGCAATGCTCAGGGGTTACTCCTGGCTCTGCACTCAGGAATCACTCCTGGCAGTGCTCGGGGACCATATGGGATGCCAGGGATTGAACCTGGGCCGACATGGGCCAGCCACGTGCAAGGCAAGCACCCTACCCGCTGGGCTATCGCTCAGGCCCCTACGTAAAAATATTTTTTAAAAATACAACTGGAAGTCTGAAAAATACACTAGGCCAAAGGAATAATAATTACCCTGACAACAAAAAAGAGAGCAATTTTTTTTCAGCTGTGTTTTTAAAAATTTTTTTATTATACCACCGTGAGACATACAATTACAAAGGTACTCATAATTGGTTCTTGGTAGTACAGTATACCAGTACCCATCCCTCCACCAGTGCCCCATTTCCACCACCAATGTACCCCTCCCCTCCTGCCCACCCCCTGGGCTGCCTCAATAGCAGGTACCCCAGTATCCTCTCTTTCTCTCTCTGTCTCTCTCTTTCTGTCTCTGCATATCTCTCCCTCTTCTTTTACACATTGTGGATAGCCCTGCAGATATTTAGAATTTATCACTTAAGTCAAAAGAGAGCAATTTTAAAAGTGCTTTTCTGAAAAAAAAATTAGACACAAGTTTGAAGATTTTTCCTTAATTTCATCCAAAGTTTGAAGAGGATTTGGTCTCAGTGAATCCTAAGCTAATGAGCAGATCAAGCTTGAAATGCTAAAAGGGGCTGAAGGAAATAACTTCCCTCCTGTACTGTCCAGGAGCTGTCCTAAATCTTTGTGTAGCGCTACCTCTAGTTTTACCAGCTTGAGGCATTAACAATCATTTGTCACACATATGTTCCCCTGGGTAAAGTAGCTCTAACCTTTGACATATTATATTAACAGGGCCTTTCCCCCAATCTTTCCTTTCCTGACAGTCATCCCCAGCAGTGTCTTACCTTCCTTCCAGCAAAAAATAAAACAAAATTCAAAACCAAACCACCCTTCACAAAACAAAACGAGATCATCAAAACCCCCCAACAATTTGTCAAACTGGTAAACTTCCTCAAGATTATACCCCAGCTCCCCAGGGGATTGACAATAGTAGCATTCATTTCTTTCAGTGAAAACAGCATCCAAATGACAAGATATGGTCTGACTTCATGAGCCCAGCACCATTAGCGTAACACAGTATGATAATAGCACATTTTCCAAAGTCTCAGTTATTCAGTCTTATCTATGATTCGTTTGCTAAATTTTAATCAATTTTTTTGAATTAGAAAGATAAAAAATAAAATAAGGTGACTGAGCTGAGGGTCACATCTGGATTGCTCATGTCTAGAAAGATATCTTTTTCTTTAAGGTTAAGTAAATTAAAAGTAAGGATAAGTAAACATAGGTTCTATTGAAGAAAGTCTGCATTCTAAGGCACAAGAATAAATATTCTAGGGAACTGGTAGATAAGCTTTGATATAAAAAGATTTACCTCAGGAGACAGAAGGAAATAGTTTGATATAAAATGATTTACTTCAAGATACAGAAGGAAATGGTTTGCTTACTGTTTTCAATATATTTTAAAAAATACAGATAGCTGGGTTTTCTTTTAAATACTTGTTATAAGACATGATGCAAAATATGGTTGAGTTGATAAACATTAATTGGATCATGCTATTTTTCTTCTTTGTCATTGCCTTTCTGTGTGTCCCAGGGCTCACTTAAAGATACTTTATCTAAATTCACCTTGGTATTTTTTACTTAGCCCCATGGTTTAAAGTATCAACCAATGATGCTTGCGCCCAGACCTGCATCACTCGCTAAACAGATATCCCAGGTCATCTATCCAGCCACAAATAGTCTATCTACTAAATGTTGAAAGAATGGAACAATTAATCACACCATTGTAAGTCACTGCTGGTTCAGTAATAGTGGTCAGCTTAGTTACCCTGTTGCTGAGATGAAAACAAAACCTGACCAGAAGGCAAAAATCTGTAGGATAGAAGTGGCATAGAGTTACAACAGGATCACCTTGGTGAGCTCTCCAGTAGAAGGCTTCTAGAGGACCCCTATTTAAATAAACTTCTCAACCTTACTAAGTTTACCACCACCATTGCCATGATTCCTGTTCTAACTTTCCATCTTCCTTTGATCTCTATCACTGACAATTGTGTTCTTCCAGTTGATCAAGTCAAAATCCTAGAAGGCACCCTTGTTTATATCATGTCTCACACATAACACCCGTTTCTCTGAAAATATGGCTTTTGTCTGACCACTTTAAATCACTGACAAACTCGAATCACGTTATTTCTCTCTGGTCTATGTCAGTGAATTTCCCTACTTTCACGCTTTTCTTTTTTTTCTTTTTTTTTTTTTGCAATGTACTGTCCACGCAACCAAAATAAGCGGTCTTTATAAAAGGCAAATCATTTCAGTTCTCAGTGTTTTATCTTAGGTTTAGAGTATGGCCTACAGCCATTTCTGTGACAGTCTGACACCACATAGGTTAGTATTTATGTGTTTCAACAATGTTACATCTTACAACTCTTGTATTCACTTCTTTAGATACTTTGTGTTTTCTGGACACATCAAACTTCTATCTTCCTACCTCAGAGCCTTGATTCTTGCTGTTTTCTTTGCTCAGAAACGGTTGCATGTAACCATTAGAGAGTTTGTTTTCTGCTGTACAAAAGTCAGATCAATCCTCAGAGACAGTATTTGTGTATAAAACTTATACTTCCTGTATCATTCTTCATCAGTTTACTCAGCTTAGTTTCTTCATAACACATCACTGCCTATAACTTTATTATATATTTATATACATAAGTATCACTTATATCACTTGTATCACTTGTCTTCCGTTGTTGTTCATTGATTTGCTCCAGCGGCACCTTTTCCATTCATCCCTGTCGCATGCTAGGTAGCCCAAGCACGTCTGCTCACTCCAGGAACGCGAAGAGTCTCATACCGTTCTTTCAGGTCATGGGAATGAGGTCTATTATTGTTACTGTTTTGGGCATATTGAGTACGACATGGGGAGATTGCCAGGTTCTGCCCTGCGATACACATACATAGGTCTGTTCATATGAATTAACACTTTTATCTTTGATTTGTGAGAATACAAATTGCATGATTTTAAGAACATTACTTGTTTAATTTAATGTAATATGAGTACACTAACTGATAAACTAGAAGTCTGACAAATATCTGTGTGGTTTTTCTTGGGGGAAGGCTTTTTTAGTTTTTGGCTTTGGGCCACATACGCATGTGTTCAGAGCTTATTCCTGACTTTGTGCTCAGGAATCACTCCTGATGGTATTTGGTGAAACATATGTAGTGTTGGATATCAAATCCTGGGTCAGCGATGTACAAGGTAAGCATCTTACCTGCTGTACTTTCTCTCCAGTGCTCAATAAATATTTGTTGAGTGAATGAAGGTACAAAGCATTAGGGAAGCAAAGATTGAAAGAAACAGCCTCTGTTCTCTAGAATCTTCCAGTAGGAAAAATACTCAAATATGAGTGAGATAACATGTTTACAGCAGAGAGAGCCTGGTGGCAAGGGAAAGGTGTTATGAAAGACATAGCACAGGTACTTTCATCAGGAAATAAAGGAACTAAGGTTGTTGCATGACAGGGATACAACATTAACAAAAGCAAGTAGGTTGGTGTTTGCACAGAATTGTAAGAAGCTCAACAATTAAAGCATAGTGTGAAACAAAGTATAACAGACTAGAAACCCAGAGAGTTAGCAGCTAAAGCTGTCATTTTGGATGGAATTGTCTCCTGTGATTAAAAAATAGAGTACAAACTCTAAAAATTGGAAATAAAAAGCAATTACACGATTTTAAGAGAAATAATACTATGATTATATATACACTTTAAATGTATTACTCTCAGAATTATGAAGGATGAACTTGAGACTATGAGAACCTAAAGGTGAAATGCAAATTAAAAAATTAATCAATGGTAAACAGGATAGGAAGTAATAGGATCAAGACTTGGTGATTGGTGAGGAGTTAGAAAATGAGGAGAAAGGGGGGATTGGAAGGTGACCCTGACTTTCAGTTTGATTTACTGAACCATATCAGCAGTGGACAATGCAATTTGTATAAGAAGACGTTTAAGAAGTTAAAAAAGCAGTTTGAGAACATGTTAAATTTTAGTGTTTAATCAGGCTCACCGTGTGTTGTTAAAAATGCGGTTGTACACATAGGTTCAAACTTTCTGGGTCAGTTCAATATTGGTCATCTATTTCTTAGAAACTTATAGTGCAATGCTATTAAATTGACTATAGTTTACTCATTTAAAGTATACAATTCAATGACTTTAGCATTTTCACTTTGCTATGTAATCATCACCAAAATATTTTAAAATATTTCTTTATAAAAACAAAACACCTATATCCGAAGAAATCACCTTTATTGCTCACCCCCCACTACTTCTAAATAGCCATGAGGTAGCCACTACTCTGCTTTCCAAGTAGCCACTACTCTGATGTCTGATTCTGCTTATTCAGTAAATATTTTATATACAAATTGAATTTAAAGTATCACTGTATCACTGTATCACTGTCTTCCCGTTCATCATTGATTTGCTCGAGCGGGTACCAGTAACATCTCCATATGTCCTGTCCTATGCTAGTAGAGCCTAAGGGCATTTGCTTGCTCCAGGAACATAAAGAGCCTCAAACCATTCCATCAGGTCATGGGAACGAGGTCTATAATTGTTACTGGTATTTGGCGTATCAAATACGACATGGGTAGCTTGCCAGGCTCTGCTGTGTGGGTGGCATACTCTTGTAGTCACCTCTGATCTCCAGCAATTATTGATGAACTGCGTGGCCGCAAGTGGCCATGCGAGCCGGGCTGTGATAGGCTCTTCTGCTGGGTAGAGTTCTGGCGAGAGGGAAGTCTGGATGTGGAAAATGGCGGCACTCATGGAGTGAGGGGGAGGTTATCTGGCTTCTTGTGAGGCTCTGCTGGGGTGGCGTGCCAGGGCTAGAACCCACCATCCCTCCCGGGTGCCTCGTGAGTGGCTGGGCAAGGGAGAGCCGGTAGCAGCTCTGCCCCATGTCTGGTAGTCTCTGTCTGTGAGTCATGTGCCTCATGTCTGTGAGTCTCTTTAAAGTATCACTGTATCACTGTATCACTGTCTTCCCGTTCATCATCGATTTGCTCGAGCGGGCACCAGTAACATCTCCATATGACCTGTCTCATGCTAGTAGAGCCCAAGGGCACCTGCTTGCTCCAGGAACATAAAAGCCTCAATCCATTCCATCAGGTCATGAGAATGAGGTCTATAATTGTTACTGGTATTTGGCATATCAAATACGACACGGGTAGCTTGCCAGGCTCTGCCATGAGGGTGGCATACTCTTATAGTCACATATTTTTTTTATTTTCCCCTGAGTTCATTCTTCCTTACTCATTTACATCCACATATAAGGAATAATTAAGAGACAAGTGTTTTTCCTTCATATAAATAGGTGTTTTGTCCTTCCAGAGAGATATAATTTAATATATATCATATATAAATGGAATATTAGGTATATATACTTTATAAACGCAAATGCAATGTGGGTTTATGGGTTAACTGAAAGAACTGCTTTCTTTCAGTTAATATTGTCAATGTGACCTGATATTGTAAGATGCAACAATGTATTAGTGCTTCATTACTTTTTTTATTTAATAGTCTCGATGTACCATATTTTGCCATCCATTTATTAATTGATTTTATTTGAGCGGTTCCACCTTTTGGCTTTATACGAAGTGTTTTCTGTGCATATGTGTTTCATATCTAAGAACTGCTAGGTGAAGTGATGATACTAAGAGTGAAAGAGAACAAGTTAGCAGGTGAGATAAAGTGGTATCATAGAAAAATCATGAAAATTTAACTAAAGAGAGAACATAGAGAATTGTGGAGAAGTTGAAAAAAAGAATTTTAGAAAGTGAATTACTAACACCCTTGAACATAACAGCAAAGAGAGTTAAAATGTAACCTGAAAATTGTAGATGGGAATAATCATTGGAGAGCACTGGCGAATTTTTAAAAAATTAACTTACCATGAATAACAAAGATAAAAAGCTATTTATGATCTAGTTTCAGGGATGCAATGGCCAAGCACCAATTCCTTCACCAAAGCCTCCTTCCCCCAACAGTGTCCCCAGTTTCCCTCCTGTCCTCGCCTGCCTCTATGGCAAGCATATCTTTTTGCTTTTTTTTCCCCTTAAAGGCACTGGGTCATTGGTGAAATTTAACAGAGTGGTTAAGGTGAGGTAAGGAAATTAAGGCTGAATCAGAACTACACTTCAAAAAGTTTGGCCAAAAACAAACCAAACAAAGGCGGATAATTAAACAAGAAAGGGGGTATGGGAAGTTATATATGACTATAAGAAAAAGACAAAACGTTGATGCAAAGGGAAAATTGGAGATTGGTAAAGACCAATTATCCAACTTCTACAGATTGATCAACTGTAAAGATAGAAATAATGATCTTACGTTAGAGAGGCCCCGTTACTCTAAAGTGAAAGGGAGAAAGCTAAGGTTGATATTGAATTCTTTAGAGTTTGCTTTTTGTTTTGTTCTAAACCCCAAACCTTAACTCAATTCAGCAGTGAAGGAAATAGATGGTGCTCCTAAACTAGAGGTCCCTTCAGTCGCTCAGAAGAGCACACCCTCTGCTCTAGATCTTGTACAGTTCAGCAGGGTCATATGACCTGTGAGCAGAAGATATATAAGTCACTTCCAAGTTTTGCCATTGAAGATCCATACAGGGTTTGAAAATTGCATTTCTCTTCATGGTGTTTTTGATAGTGGAAGAAATCCAAGATGAAGCAGAGAGATATTAAAACCATAAGATTGACAGATATTTCTTTCCTGAGAAATTCAATACAGGACATTGTTCTAGACTGCCACCTGGAACTGCAACAAACTGTGTAAAAGTGAGAACTTAGCTTTCACTGCACGAAACCCCTGAGATTTAGGTGTTGTTATAAAAGTATAAGTGAGGCTATAGTGATTAAATCCTAACCTAGGGAACATTCAGAATATATCATTAATCAAGAACGGGCTAAGTATCCTAGCTAAGGGAAAGAGAGGGATGTTAAGTGAGTAACTAGAATCATCAACTCAAATTCAACAGGCAAAGATGTGAAAGTCTTCAACAGAGAAGCTACCGTTGAAAGGGCCATTGAGATAGTAGATAAGGGTAAACAAAGCTGACCCAGTATTTAGAAGTTGTGATTATGATCAAGTTGAATAGGCATCTGCAAAGATATTAGTTACAGTATGATTCCAAGACAAAGAAGAGACACCTATGTTTCCACTGAAAGAGTAGAGTGACTGGAGTATTTGAGATTATAGATAAAAAAGGATAAAGGGTAATATCAAGGTGACATGACCTTAACAGATGAGCGGGTGTATGCATGATGAGAGCATAATGGTTTAAAGTATTATTGCTGATCTAGAAGAAGGTAGTTCTCAATTTCAGAGCCA
>JAJIBD010015648.1:0-15099 GCA_021461705.1 Cryptotis parvus | reverse complement strand
CTATCTATCTATCTATCTATCTATCTATCTATCTATCTATCTATCTATCTATCTATCTATCTATCTATCTATCTATCTATCTATCTATCTATCTATCTATCTATCTATCTATCTATCTATCTATCTATCTATCTATCTATCTATCTATCTATCTATCTCAGAACTCCCATATTACCCAACAATAGTACTTATTGGCATCTGTCCCCCCAAAAACACAAACACATTTATTAAATATAAGAATATATGGCCACCCTGGGGGCTTGTCATGGGGGACCAGAGAGCAGACGCTTGGAGCTGTTGGATTTCCAAGGCTGAGGGACACTGTGCACCATATCAAGGCTACTTCCTCTGTATACAGGGTGATGTGATGGTGCATGCAGGTAAGTACGCAGAGGTCTAAAGGCCACATACCTCCGGAGCTCTTCAGAGAGGTAGGGTAGGGAAACTGGGGACATTGGTGGTGGTAAATGTGCACTGGTGGAGGGATGGGTGCTTCAATATTGAATAACTGAAACCCAACCATTAACAGCTTTGTAAATGTCTATTTCACAGTGATATAATATAAAGTTTGGTATATGTATGCAATGGAATGCTATGAAGCTCTGAGGAAAAACAAAATCATACAATTGGCAGCAATATGGGTGGAACTAAAAGATATTATGTTAGAGTAGCCAGTCAGAAGGATATAGGGTTAAAGAATAATTCCTCAAGTATGTGGAACTTAAAGATAAACAGCAAGGGAGAAACAAAGATACAAAGACAACATAATGGGAGAACTGATCCACACATCTGAATTGGGGAGGTAAAAGAGAGGGGTTTTGGGGTCCTTGGAAGAGGGGTGTGGTATTGAATCATGTGCATGAGAAACCAATATTAATACAATTGTAAATCACAGAATCCCAAATAAAATAATTAAAAAATCAAAAATCAATAAACCAGATGGATAAAAGGTTTCAATATCAAAACTGAATTCATGAATTATATTGGGGAAAATATAAACAGAATACTTCATGACATAGAATCTAAAAATGCTGTTGATGATTCAATGCCAATGACCAAGCAAATGAAAATAAAGATAAACAAATAGTATTACATCAAGCTAAGACACTTCTGTATCACAAAAAGAAATGATGACCATAATAGTCACTCCACAGTGCAGGAGAAAAGAGTTTCTGACACTCATCTGATAAAGGATTGATGTCAAAGATATATAAAGTACCAGTAGAACTTAACAATAAAAAAAAACCCCAGTCAACCTAGAACTGAACATTACGTAGAGGCAAAAAGATACACATGACAACCCTTTAATGTATGTTCTGTAATCCATAGTCTGAGGGGAAGGAAAAGAGAAAGAGAGAGAGAAAGGGAAAGAAATAAAGAACCTGCCATGGAGGAGGGCTGGGGAGGGGAGGGAACCGGGAGTTGGTGGTGGGAGATGGGCACTGGTGGAGGGATGGGTGCTGGTACACTGTATGACCAAAACCCAAATATGAACTTTTTTAATTGTATATCTTTGTAATTGTAAAAATAAAAAATTAAAAAAGAAACAACCCCATCAAAATATGGGGAGTAGAGGTGAATAGAAACTTCCTGAAAGAAAGCATACAAATGACCAATAGGGATTTGGATCACTATTATGAGGGAAATGCAAATCACAATAGCAATGAGATATCATCTCACACCAGTGAGAAAGGCACAGATCACAGAGCACAAAAATAACCAGTTTCTAGGATGTGGAGAAAAAGGGACCCTGTTAATTGGTCCAAGCTTCTTGGAAAACAATATGTACACTTCTCAAAAAAACTAGAAATTGAGCTTACATATGACCCCGTAATTCCATTTCTTGGCCTTTTACCCTGAGGCCCAAAACTCTATTTGGAAAAGACTCCTTTGTTCATTGCAGCACTATTCACAATAGCCAAAAATCTGAAAACAAACCAAGATTCCAAAGAACAGATGACTGGATAAATAAACTATAGTATATATTCACAATGAAATATTTAATCACAATAAACACAAAATCATTCAGTGAGTATTGTGCTGGGTGGAGTTAGGAGGAGAGGGAAAGATGGAGAATGACTCTCTTCTATGTGAGGGAATTACAAATGCTCAAAGGCAACAGAAAGTGAGAACTGGTCTTTAGTAGGAAGCTTATAGTACCAGGTTGATGATGGATGATCAGGTGGGAGGCAGAACATTGGGACAATGGTGGAGGTAAGAAGATGCTGGTGGGGATGTGATGCTACAACTTTTTATGCTTGGAATGTTACAATTTGCAGTGTTATAAATCATGGTGCCTAAAATAAATCTTTTTTTTTTAAGAAAAATTCTGCAAAGAATACCATACAATATCTGGTATTGTTATTTGGGGATGACATGTATTGTAACATAAAAATATTGAATAAGGTAGAAAATGACAGGAGGATGAATGGTTAATACAGGTTGGGAAGGTGGATGAAAGCAGTTATAATTATCACAATCACCTTCAGGTAGGTTAAAAGGCTTTACAAATGTTCAAGCTGTTAACTGGTATTTATGTATCTGAAGAGTGAGCATTAATGGCTCAAGAAACTGTGAGTTGAATTATGAAAATAAATGAAAATGTTCTCTCCACTGTCTTCTGATTATTTAGATCTGATCTAATTTTCTTCAAAATTGAAGCCTGGGGCCCAAGCTAATTTTCTGTGGCTGAATATTTAAAAATAGATGCACTGTCTATGCATATGTAGAATAAGAGAGAAAAAAAGTCCTCTGTTTCTACTATTATTGAAATACTGGTATCTAAAAACAACTTACTATAATGATGTATGAAAGAATACAGTTGGAGCGTTGTCCCTGAAAGCTGAAGTTAAGAGCACCTTTCAAGGACTTCTTCCCCTCAGCTCTAATCTCTCTCATCATTATTGTGCAACATCTTCCATAGCTGTAGTAAATTCCCTTTCATGTTTACCTAAGAAGTTAGCAACTAGACACAAAGATAAGAACCAAGATAAAAATATAAGACAATTAAAGACTCATTCCAGAGAAAAAAAATGAAGCACTAGTTCCAGAAAAACAAAAATTAACAAGGCTGCCTGTGTGTTGGAGGACAGGTTTAGCTATTCTGGGAGTTTTGTTGTTTTGCCCACTCCCAGCTTAATCTATTTAAGTCAAGGTTCATTCTAATGAGACTTCTCTTCTATGTAAACACTGCTAGAGGGTGTGGCAGTTACAGAAGTCACCTTGATTGAATAACTTCTGACTTATACATCTACTAAGACTTCTATGTTTTCTAGATTGGGCACAGCTCCTCTTTATACCCACTGCACCCAGAGAGGGACAGTTAGAATTTACCAGGAGACTACCACCCTGACTACGTTGAGACTATAGGAAGACTATAGGAAGGATCATACTAGTTTGCTCTAAGCAGGCGAGAGTGACCTTTTCAGTACACAAGAACAAGATACTCAGAATCACCCTGGTGCAGATAATAATAAGAAGGACCTTGTGGGTACCATCTAGATTACATGAAGCTCATGAAGTTAAGATGTATTACTTTATATCAGCCCCCTCTCTCTCCAGTGTTTTACATAAGAGATAATCTCGGGATTAGTCCTTGGTAACCTTTGTTTATACCTGCAATAGGGTGTGGCACTACACTCTGTTTAGGGTTCTTTGTTGGCATGACAACCTCCCGGTTGGATTACTTTGGTGTATATAAGGGGGCTGACTTGAGGCCCCTTCACCTTTACCTTTTGGTTCCTCAGCCTCAGCTTTTGGCTCCCGGCTTTGGCTTTTGGCCTTTTGCTCCTTCTGGGTACGACTCAGCCGGGTGAGATCCTCTCTCTTTGGTGGGAGACTTAGGCTCTTTTGTTGGTCTAAGTTAGGACCAGAGCTAGAGTTTGTTCATTAAATTGGAGTGCTGTGGAAGAGCTTTTGTACTATTAAAAGCCATTTTTGGAACTGCACCAGACTCGTGAGTTTTCATCTGTTCTCCCGGCGTCCTCGGGGTAGAAGACAACCTCTGTCCTGACACTGTCGTGGACCCGTGCGTTCCCGACAGCATAACCTTTGTTTATACCTGCAATAGGGTGTGGCACTACACTCTGTTTAGAGTTCTTTGTTGACATGACCCTCCCGGTTGGATTACTTTGGTGTATATAAGGGGCTGACTTGAGGCCCTTTCACCTTTTACCTTTTGGGCCTTTTAGCTTGCGGCTCTTGGCTTTTTGCTTTTTGCTCTTTGGCCTTTTGCTCCTTCTGGGTAGGACTCAGCTCAGGTGAGATCCTCTCTCTTTGATGGGAGACTTAGTTTCTTTTGTATGGTCTAAGTTCGGACCAGAGCTAGAGTTTGTTCATTATATTGGAGTGCTGTGGAAGAGCTTTAGTACTATTAAAAGCCTTTATGGAACTGCGCCGACTCGTGAATTTTCATCTGTTCTCCCAGCATCCTCGGAGGTAGAAGAGAACTTCTGTCCCGACACTGTTGGGGACCCCGCGGCGTTCCCGACACCTGTGTTCTTAGAAATTTTTATTGTTTGGTTTACAATACTTGAATAATGTTTATCATGGACATAATTCCAGCACCCATCACCAGTGTACCTGCTCCTTCCCCCCAAAGAACCAAGTTCCCCAACTCAATTGTGTTGGTCAGGCCCTTGTTATGTTGTCTTTGGATTTTCGTTACCTCCTCACTGTTGTGTATCTTTAAATACCACATATGAGAGATATTATTGTGTTTCTGCTCTTGAATTCCCTCAGAGACATGTCCTTAAACCTGAAATCTCAGGGACTGTTGAAGCAATAACGCCTTTTCAGAATCTGGGTGTCTGATATGTAACTACTGTATGTTATTTGGCATGTTCAAGAACCAGCTACTTCATAAAATGGTATGGAGTGAATTAAAGGAAACGTCCTGATTATTTTAGAGTTTTCTTTCTGTCTTCATTTTGTTTTATTTGACCTATACCTCTGATTTTAATTCTCCTGCTTAAAATTTAGCTTTTTTTTTTTTAAGTCCCAGTTAACATCTTATTCTGATAAAACAAACCAATTTTACAGAAACAGCACTTAATGAACTAAAAAACAATGAATCGGAATTACTAGGGTTGAAGTATAAGTATTTCAGCAGTGATTTTTTCCCCTCATGGATTAGGTATTGTCTCACTTGAAAGAACATGTTCACTCTGTCTGTCTGTCTGTCTGTCTGTCTGTCTGTCTGTCTGTCTGTCTGTCTATCTATCTATCTATCTATCTATCTATTTATCTATCTATCTAGGGTCACACCTGGTGATGATCAGGGGTTACTACTAGCTCTACACTCAGTAAACTACCAATTTCTTTAGCAGTCCTTGGGGACCATATGAGATGCTGGGGGGGTCAAACCAGTTGGCCATGTGCAAGGCAAATGCCCTACCCACTGTACTGTCACTCTGGCCCCAACAAACACATTTTAATTCCTGAATAGCTATACTGCTACAGAGTACAGTTATTCAATTACAGTTGTCTCAATTAATTTGTCAAGGCATAAATTATGACTAATTTGAAAGTATTGGTTTTGGGTAGCACCATACTTAAGAATTTCTTTTTGGTTTTAGACACTATGATTTGCAATATTAATAATGACAGGGCTTCATGCATAGGACATTCCAGCACCATTCTCCACCAGTGTCAGCTTCCCTCCAAGGTTTTATCCCCTAGCAAATGATCTCTGCCTTATATGGGTCATCAGTCAGATAGGACTGGACCATGGCCTGGCATGGCAAGTTCACTTTAAAAGCCGGAATAGGCCTGGCTGTCTGGATGGCTGGCAGCCTGCCAGAGTCCTCCCACTTCAATATTCTGAAATATAGCGCTACCTTCCCACCCAGGTGCTGAGAACTCACAGCAGTTAGATCCCCTCCTGGAACCTACAGTGAAAACTCAATCTAAGTATACTCTCTTGGAGGAAATCCCTCAGGGCTTCCTGATTATCTCACATGTATGTACCTCTTTTAATGCCAAGATAGGACCAAGAAGATCGGTTGAAGAACTCCACATCGGGACCGATGGCCTAGAATGGAATGAACAGGGTGAGAGACTATCTGAGTTCATCATGTCCACCAAGACCATTCATGGGAACTCACAGTTCCAGAAAGCTAAATCGATACATTGGACATGGGAATCCCCTGGTGGACAGTTCCACAAATGAAATTGACCATATCATCTTCAATCAACGGTTTTGCCTGACCGATGTTGCTATTGTCCCAAAATTCCAAACAGGATCGGACTACCGTCTCCTTCGTGCAAAATTCTACTTCATGCAATGGGGAGAAAAGGCTGCAAAGTTTAAGAAGAGAACTCCCAGAACGACCACCAACTGGGAACTCTTTGGCACCACTGCAGCAACATGGGAAGATACCATCATTGATGACATCGATGAAGAACACAACCGACTGGTTCAGCACCTCCATGATTGTGCGAAGAACGCCGAGAGAGAGAAAAAACCACAAAAGAATGCCTGTCTGCAAAAATTCTCGAGCTCATTCGCCAACATGGCAAGGCGCGAGCCTCAGAAGAACAAACGCTAACATCCAAGCTTGCAAAGCAGTGCAGAGAAGCGATAAAGGAAGACCTCAAAGAGAGAAGAGCAGAAATACTGAAAGATGCAGCAGAAGCCGGGAAAAGCATTCACAACGCCCGCCTGTCCTTCACCAACTATAAGACCAAGATGACTGCCTTCTGATGCCCTGATGGATCTATCACATCTTCCAGAAAGGCAATGGAGAAGATTATCATGACTTCTACTCAGATCTCTTTGATAGCCACGTCCACCTGCCCACATACCAAATTCCACAGGATGGATATGTCGTTCCCAACATTCTCCCTTCTGAAATTCAACATGCTATTTCATCAGTAAAGAAGGGAACAGCACCAGGCCCAGACGTATTCATTAATACACTGACTCGGCTCTTCACACACTACCTGTCCGAATGCAAAGTTCCTCCTATTGGAAAACCAGCAAGACAGTTCTATTGTTCAAGAAGGGAGACATCCACGATATTGGCAACTATCGCCCCATCTGCCTGTTGTCTGTTGACAACAAGCTGTTCAGTTATCCTGAACAAGATTGGCAGAACATTAAATGAAGGGCAACCATGCGAGCAAGCTGGCTTCCGAAAAGGATTCAGCACAATTGACCATATCCACAAAGTAACCAAGCTTATTGAAGTGTGTAGGGAGTTCAGGATGCCACTCTGTCTCACTTTCATTGATTTAAAGAAAGCCTTTGATTCTGTGGAGACTGCAGTGGCCAAACAGGGTTTTCAAACACAATATATCAAGATCCTTTATGAGCTGTATTATGGATTCACCACCAGGATCTCACCATTCTACAAAGAAGTGATCATCAATGTCAAAAGAGGGGTTCGTGCGTGGCGGCGCCTCTTACTACCTATCTTGCATGAGGTACCAGTGAACCTTGGTTCCTACATCCTTGCCACCCACCCAAACTCTGCAAACAGACCAGATACCTACTAACTGTACTATCTAGTCACCCAAGAACTCACATTTCCAACCTACAATAGTCATAATGGTAAAGCAACGCAAAATTCCATCAAGCTGTGTGAGTGAAGTCACTAGTCCAGATGAGCCAAGCAATACCAATGAGTTGTATAACCTCTCTGATAAGGAATTTCGGAAAGAATTGTTAAGGATTCATAAGGAATTCAAAGAAGCAATGGAATGCAAAATCAATAAAATACAAGAGGACATGAGAGAAGAAGTGAGGAAAATGCAAATGGAAATGACAGATATTAAAAATGAGGTAAATGAAATGAAAAACACAGTGGAAGGCCCAGTGGAAGGCCATCATATCAGAATAATAGCTACTAAAGAAATAATTAGTGATCTCGAAGACGAGTTCCAAAGATTCTCTACACAACACCAGAAGATAGAAAAAAAGACTCACAATTACTGAACAGACAACAAGAGATAATTGAGATGAAGCCAGAAGAAACAACATACGGATCATTGGGGTCCCAGAAGGGCAAGAAGAAAACCCTGATGAAGAAGAAACTGTCAAAGCCATCATTGCTGAGACGTTCCAGGAATAAAGAACTCTTGCCTCAAGATCCAGGAGGCCTGTAGGACACCAGCTAAAAGAAACCCCAACAAGAATACTCCAAGACACATCTTAATTAAAATGACAAAAACTATAGATAGAGATAGAATACTGAAAGCAGCAAGATCAAAGAAGGAAATCACATACAAAGGAACATCCCTAAGATTTACAGCAGACTTCTCTGATGAAACACTCCGAGCCCGAAAACAATGGTGGGATATTGTGAAAAGGCTCAATGAACTGCAGGCCTCACCAAGAATTCTTTACCCGGCCAGACTCACATTCAGATATGAAGGAAAGGTACAAAACTTCATGGATAAGCAACAACTCAGGAACTTCATGGACTCAAAACCAACTTTAAAAGAAGGACTGAAGGGTCTACTGTAATACGACCAAACCCATAAGCACAACAAGCACAAACAGAAAGATGACACAAAATCCAATGACAATAATCTCTCTCAATGTCAATGGTCTAAATGCACCAATTAAGAGACACAGAGTGACAAGATGGATTACAAAATTGAACCCAACATTCTGCTGTCTACAAGAAACACATCTGAATAATCAGAACAAACACAGACTCAAAGTCAAAGGTTGGAAGACCATTCTCAATGCAAACAACTCCTCCAAAAACCGATGACTGGATAAAGAAGCTTTGGTACATCTACACAATGGAATACTATGCAGCTGTTAGGAAAACTGAAGTTATAAAATTTGCCTATAAATGGATGGACATGGTGAACATTATGTTGAGAGAAATTAGCCAGAATGAGAGAGACAGATACAGAATGACTGCATTTATTAGCATAACATAAATATATACGTACATAATATTATTATTATTTTTAAATTAATTTTATTTTATTATTAAAAATAATAATTTTATTATTTTTAATAATAAAAAAATTAATTTAAAAAAAAAAATATATTATTTTAATAATAATTTTAAGTATTATTACAAGTATTATTACACCATTATTATTACACCATTTTAGACATAAAGTTGAAAGATCCTCATGTAGAGTTTTGGTTCTACAGTGTTCCAACACCCGTCCCTCCACCCAAACCCATCTCCCATCACCAATGTCCCCACCTCCCTCCCCCTCCCACACCTCAACTACTTGGCGGGTTTTGTATGTCGTTTCTCTCTATCTCTCCCTCCCACCAAACTTTTCTGCGCATCGTGGAATGCAGTGCATTAGAAGACATTACTGTTTCCACTATTTTAATGGACCGCACGGCCACTTGCAGCGGTGCGAGCTGGGCTCGAAGTGATTTTGCTCTGTTAATCTGGTCGTGAGGCAGTTTCCCAGCTTCGGACAGCGAAAATGGTGGCTAGTGTGATGGGCGAGTCTCATCCGGCTGCTTCCGGGACCCCCCAGAGGTGATGAGCCCACTCCCAAAACCCATCTGCCCTTCCGGGGGGGAGGGCATAGTCAGCTGGGCCCGGGCGAGCCGGAGTTCCAGCCTCCCCAGCCGCTTGTGAGGCTCTTCATGCTATGGCTGGTGTGGCCCCAGGGCAGCTCCTGGGCGGGGCCACCAGGCTCAACAAAAATGGAGGGGGAATGGCCGACCCCTGACT
Source organism: Cryptotis parvus (assembly GCA_021461705.1). Lineage (NCBI taxonomy): Eukaryota > Metazoa > Chordata > Mammalia > Eulipotyphla > Soricidae > Cryptotis > Cryptotis parvus. The sequence goes on along the minus strand of JAJIBD010015648.1, from coordinate 5,437 downwards.
CCATCTGACGAATTACCAGTGATTCCCGCTTCTGGGAGCCGCCTACCTGGGCTCGAACTGGTTTTGCTCTGTTAATCTGGTCGTGAGGCAGTTTCCCAGCTTCTGGACAGCGAAAATGGTGGCTAGTGTGATGGGCGAGTCTCATCCAGCTGCTTCCGGGACCCCCAGAGGTGATGGGCCCACTCCCAAAACCCATCTGCCCTCCTGGGGGCATAGTCAGCTGGGCCTGGGGCGAGCTGAGTTCCAGCCTCCCCAGCCGCTTGAGGCTCTTCATGCTATCATTTGTACATATTATGATACCAATATCCAAGGTCAAGTGAAACATATGTCAGGAGGTCTGATCAAAGGTGGAAATTATCACAAACGTGTGGGAGTCAGAGGCTAGGTAAGACAGAAAATGGAACAGTGTGCTAACAATTGTTGAGGGTACTAATGCCAACCTAGAACTGAGCACTAAATACAGGCAAAAAGATACACATGACAACCCTTTAATGAATGTTCTGTAATCCATAGTCTGGAAGGGAAGGAAAAGAGAAAGAGAGAGAAAGGGAAAGAAATAAAGAACCTGCCATGGAGGAGGGCTGGGGAAGGGGAGGGAACCGTGGACGTTGGTGGTGGGAGATGGGCACTGGTGGAGGGACGGGTGCTGGAACACTGTATGATCAAAACCCAAATATGAACTTTTTAATTGTATATCTTTGTTATTGTAAAAATAAAAAATTAAAAATAAGCGGGGTTAGGCAGGGTGATACCATTTCTTTTCCTTTCTTTTCTTTCTTTCTTTTCTTTCTTTCTTTCTTTTCTTTCTTTCTTTCTTTCTTTCTTTCTTTCTTTCTTTCTTTCTTTCTTTCTTTCTTTCTTTCTTTCTTTCTTTCTTCTTCTTTCTTTCTTTCTTTCTTTCTTCTTTCTTTCTTTCTTTCTTTCTTTCTTTCTTTCTTTCTTTCTTTCTTTCTTCTCTCTCTCTCTCTCTCTCCTCCTCTCTCTCTCTCTCTCTTTCTTTCTTTCTTTCTTTCCTTTTTTTTTTTTTTGCTTTTTTGGATCACACCCGGCAATGCTCAGGGGTTTCTCCTGGCTCTGCACTCAGGAATTACTCCTGGCGGTGCTCGGGGGACCATATAGGATGCCGGAAATCGAAGCCTGGCCGGCATGGGCTGACCGCATGCAAGGCAAATGCCCTACCCACTGGGCTATCGCTCCGGCCCCGGGTGATTCCATTTCACCAAAACTCTTCAGTGCCACCCTTGATAACATCTCGCGACAATTAGAATGGAACGGAATGGGAGTGAAGATAAAGATGGTTGGCAACTAAACCACCTCTACTTCGCTGATGACATCGTTCTAATAACACCAATCATTAGCCAAGTGGTACAAATGCTGGCTGACTTTGACCGAGAATGTGGAAAGATAGGTCTACAGCTGAATCTCCCCAAAACTATGTTCATGAAAATTGAACTAGTTCCAGAGGCCCCATTCACTCTCAATGGAACAAACATCTCTGAATGCAGCAGTTATGTGTACCTAGGTTGAGAAGTCAACATGATGAATGACATAAAACCTGAGCTGCGCAGGAGGAAAAGAGCAGCGTGGAATGCCTTCAAAGGCATCGAAGAAATAGCTAAAAAGACAAAGAACCTCCGGCTCTGGGCACATCTCTTCAACTCCACCATTCTCCCTATATTAACATACGCCTCAGAGACCTGGGCCCTAAGAAAGCAGGATGAGAATGCTATTCGGATCTCCCAGAGAGGAATCGAAAGAGCTATGCTTAGAACATCACGCCTCACTCAAGTGAAAGAAGGAATCTGGAGCTCCGACCTCCGTCACTGTTCCAGAGTCAGGGATGCTGTCTTGTTTGCCAAGTCATCAAAAATCAGATGGTCTGGACATGTAATGTGATTTGGAGACAATCGCTGGACTAGAGTTGTTACCGATTGGATCCCATGGGATGTCAAAAGATCACGTGGTCGCCAACCTACAAGATGGTCAGACTTCTTCATCAAGACCCTGAACAAACATTTGAGGCTCTTTGTATTCCTGAAAGCAAGCAGATGCCATTGGGCTACACTGGCACGTGATAGGGTCAAATGGAAATATTAATGGCGCCCACTTGAGCAAATCGACGAATAATGGGGTGTGAAGTGATCAAGTGATCAAGTGATGTATCTCTTTCACCCGTCCTTTTGCCTAGTCCATGCCACTGTCCTGTATCAATACTACCACTGGCAAAGACCAATGAACATTGAAATTGAACTCATAGCTGCTAATATCAATGCTTCTAACAGCAGAGAACTTTTTGGCGATGTTGAAATCATCACAGTAAATTCTATGCAGCTTTATTTTTATAAAGAAGAAAAAAAACGAATCTACAGTAACACAAATCTTTCTAAGCAAGCACATCTCAGCTATGTGGAAATTACTTTGCCGAGACAAAATGCATAGTACCTAAATCACTACTTTGTCAAAAAGCAGGAAGTTAATGCTTGTGTTATTTTAAAAATCGTTTTCAGTTTGAGATTGGCATTCTAATTGCTTGTTAAAGCATCCAGGGTGTTGACTGTATTTAAGCATCTCTGGGTGGGCTGCTGTCTTTAAGCCTCAAGCTTGGCATTTTCCTCTCTAACCTCGAATTGGATGGTTTTAATACCATGGCTATTATATTTACTCCAGGAAGAACTCTGGCAGATGAATTTCTTATGAAAGCAATTTAAGTAAACAACAAAGTAAAGGGTAAAGTGCTTAAATTTTCAGATAACATATTTTCCAAAGACTGTCCTCTTCTTGTGGCATTGAAATGCCACAAGCTAAAAAATGTTATGCCTGTGGTTGAGTTTTTGTGGACTCAGCTTCTGAATTCAGTTCTGAAACAAGTGCTTTGAAACTTTAAGTGCTGTTGAATCACTGAAGTTTCAGTGGAAGATAAATAATCCTACATTATCTTTTATTATTTTTTATTTTGGGAGGCCAAAATAACTCCTTTTGGGAAAAAAAGAAAACAAAATAATAAAATAAAGTGAACTAACTTCCTATGTTGGAACATTGTGTGGCTGAAAAGATTTCTAATGGTCTACTGCATAGTGATTCAATAAAAATAATATTGCTTTGAGGCTAGGGAGATGGTTCAAAATTGAAGTATGAGTCATACTCATACAAGCTTACTCATACTCATACAAGCTTACAAGTATGAGTCCTGGGCTCAATCCCAACACTATGGGTATGGGGGGTATGTGGGTCACAACCCCTTCAATAATTTCACCCCCGCACCCTCCACCCCAGCCACCCAGAGCCTACTTTGGTCTTTTCTCTACCCTTTACAGTTCAAGGACTCTGTAAAAATTCATTCTTCATTTAGCAAATGTACATGAATTATTTGCTATATTCCAGGTAATGATCCAGCATCAGAAAATGCAGTGACAATATCCTCATCACAGTTACTTCTCTCCAACAGTTCGGTGCTAATTTATCTGGGGTAAACTCTAAGATTTAAATATTTTAGGAGAGTTATGAAAAATAAAGGTACAGAATTTCCCCCATCTTTGATATTTGTTTCAATATCGATTTTATTTGATATATTTTCCCATTTCTCTGTTGAAATGGAACAAAGGGAAACCAGACTCTGATGAGCCGGCCTGCTTCTTGTTGGAGTCCTGTGTGGTACAGCACATCCCTAGTCTGTGATGGGTCCTGAGGTCAGTCCCCAGCATTCCATAACCCCCTGGAGCATTGCTAAGTGCTAAGGAAGGAAAGAAGGAAGGAAAAAGAGAAAGAAAGAAGGAAGGAAAGAAGAAAGAAAGTAAAAAAGAAAGAAAATCTTATATGGAGTAGAAGCCCTTTGTAAGACTGGGACTGTTAATAACAAACACTGTGTTATTTTGAATAGAGGAAATAAGCTACCACCCCCTCACCCTCAACCCCTTACCCCATCAGTACAATGTGCATTTATGAGTGCTCATAAGATAATTTGATTTTCTAATACATTATCGGGAATTAGTGAGATTGGTTGTGGGCTTAATTATGCTTTTCTAAAATATGTTTCTAGTTTGCTCTCAACATTTTAAAGTGGACCTTTTTGTCCTTTCCAAATGGTCTGAAAGCATGTTGTCCTTGTCACATAAGGGTCACAGGTGGAACATAGCAGGGCTGAAATGAAGGGTAATGGAAAAAATTCAGCACTTGTGTTTGCTACTTAAATGTCATGGCTGGGTAAATGGATTTCTCTGCTTCCTAGGACTCCAGCTTCTGTTACATTAGTCTGCAGCAATTAGAGAGGAGAGCTTGCTCTCCAAATTGGCTGGCGAACCATCTAGTTCATCTTTTTTATTGTGCAAAACAGAAAAAATTGCTTCTCATCAATCGACTTCAATTTTTTAGTCGACAAATTATTTACCTCCCATCAGTTGAAAGTTCCTATGAAATGTTCTAATCTAGTTAATTGAAGGGAAGACATATTGGTAGCAATAAGCAGATTATGATTGGGGGGTAACATTTTTTACTATAGAATCAATAAAAGACTGCATTATTACAGAGGTAACCTTGCCAAATTGATTAGGAAAATAAATCTACATTCCCAGTATAATTGGACTCTTATTAACAAAAGAGAAATGTACCATTTTATGAGGGAGACTGGAGCCCGGCTCGCCGAGCCCAGCTGACGATGGGATCCCGAGGAGGGCAGATGGGTTTTGGGTGTTGGCCCATCGCCTCTGGGGGGTCCCGGAAGCAACCGGATGAAACTTGCCCATCACACTAGCCACCATCTTCGCTGTCCAGACGCTGAGCAAATGCCTCACGACCAGATCAACAGAGCAAGACCAGTTCGGAGCCCAGGTAGGCGGCTCCCAGAAGCGGGAATCACTGGGGAATTCGCCAGATGGAGTCAGGGGTGAGCCACTCCCCCTCCATTTTGTCGAGTCTGGTGGACCCGCCCAGGAGCCTCCCGGGAACCAGTATGCAGAGCTGCGCAGCGTCTGAGGGAGACTGGAGCCCGGCCGTCTCGAGCCCAGCTGACGATGGGATCCCCGAGGAGGGCAGATGGGTTTTGGGTGTTGGCCCATCGCCTGGGGGGTCCCGAAGCAGCCGGATGAAACTCGCCCATCACACTAGCCACCATCTCCGCTGTCCAGACGCTGAGAGAAATGCCTCACGACCAGATCAACAGAGCAAGACCAGTTCGAGCCCAGATCGGCGTGGCTGCTTGCGCCACGCGGTCCACTAAAATAGTGAAACAGTAATGTCTTTTAATGCACTGTATTCCACGAAGAGCAGGAAAGTTTATCGGGAAGGAGATATAAAGACGAAAGAAATGACATACAGAATCTGCCAAGTAGGTGCGGAGGGGGAGGGAGGTGGGGACATTGGTGATGGTAGATGGGTTTGGGTGGAGGGGATGGGTGTTGGAACACTGTAGATCCAAAACTCCTACATGAGCATCTTTCAATTG
>JAJIBD010015647.1:0-21966 GCA_021461705.1 Cryptotis parvus | reverse complement strand
AGCTCCTTCCTCCCCAATAGGAATGATGAAATCATGCAATATTTTGGGAGGGTCACACCCAGCGATGCTCAGGGTTTACTCCTAGCTGTGCTCAGGGGACCATATGGGATGCCAGGGATCGAACCCAGGTCAGTTGCTTGGAAGGCAAATGCCCTCTCCCCTGTGCTATCGCTCCAGCCCCAGGTGTTGAAATAGTATATACCTAAAACTCAACTATCAATAACTTTGTAAATCATGGTTCTTTAAATAAACCAGAAAATTTGATTTAGGACAGTCCCTATGAAGAGACTTGGGAGTGAAGGCCTTTGTTACAAAAAGAAAATCAAATCTCAGAGAGGTGCTCCAGAGCTTAAGGATGTCTTTGTTGGGGTAGGAGCAATAGTACAGCAGATATGGCGTTTGCCTTGCATGTGGCCAACCTGGGTTCGATCCCCGGCATCCCATATGGTCCCCAGAGCACCACCAGAGTAATTCCTGAGTGAAGAGCCACGAGTAACCCCCTGAGCATCGCTAGGTGTGACCCACAAAGCAAAAAAAAAATTGTCTGTTGGAATGATTCTCTTAATCTTAGTTTTCTCTGTACTTGCTAATCTTGTGTGTGTGTGCGTGTGTGCGTGTGTGTGTGTGTGCATGTGTGTGTATGTATGCTTGTCAGGGGTGCAACACTGATGCATGTAAGGATCCCATACATGTAAGATGTGTGCTCTACCTCTGATCTACCTCTCCAGCCTCTGTTCTTGCTAGTCTAAAAATGCTTTTTAGTTTGGGGGCCAGGAGAGACAGTACAGGGGTCAAGGCTCTTGCTTTGCATGGTGCAGACCCCCGTTCAATCCCTAGCACTGCATGTGGTTCCCCGGACTCTATCAGGAGTGACCCCTGACCTCAGGCCGGAAGCAAAGCCTGAACACTGCTGAACGTGGCTCTCCATCCTGCCCTCCCTCTGCTGCCACCCAAGTGAATTATCTTTTTAGTGCAGGTAGGGCCTCTCGCATGCGAAGCACACGCTCCAGCCGCTGAGCCACCCCCTGCCTTAAAATACTTTTAATTCTTTCATTATATTTTTTCATATTTTTTTTTTTTTTGGTTGGGAAGCACACACCCAGTGGTGCTCAGTGCTTGCTCCTGCTCTGTGCTCAGGATCATTCCTGGGAGGATTTGGGGGACCCTATGGGGTACCAGGGGCAGCTGTGTGCCAGGCAAGTAAGTGCCTTACTTGCTGTCCTATCGTTCCAGCCCCAGTAACATACTTTTCCATTTTTGACAAGGCATATTCGAAATCGCTTGTTGATTCATCATGGCGGAGTGGCAGAATCTCTGCAACACCTTCCTGAAGCCGGAGGCCTCACCTTGCTGTCTTACAGCCCTCACTTCACGTAAGGCCGGAGGTCGGGTAAGAGAGGTGCAGAGGCAGAGCACGTGTGAAAGAGAAGGGGCTCTCCGGCAACGTTATTCCGGCTCGCAGAGTTGGGTGGTTTGAGCTATGCTCAGTGCAGAGCTCTGAAGTGGGTGGTTGGATCAATTTGGAATTAGACCTGTATGAACAAAGCCATCAGGATAACGTTTCTCTCCCCTGCTCCCCCAAAGCCTGCTCATGCGCCTTTGGAACTTGTCAGTCTCTACGTCCTCCATTCCCTGGGACCGGCACTGGTTGCTTCGTCAATGCATTTGCAGTTTCCCTAAACTCCCATTAATAAATTTACTCTTGAGCCCACACCCACCTGTGCTCAGGGCTTATTCCTGACTCTACTCAGGGATCATGTCTGGTATAGACTAGGGAGTCCTGGGGGTTGATCCCAGGTCGGGCACATGCAAGGCAAGCTCTTTACCTGCTGTATTAACTTCCAGAAGGAGGAAATCTTTCTTTTTATCTTCTGCTATTTGCTTTGTCTTGGACCACGCCCAGGAATTACTCCTGGCGGAACTTAAGGGGACCAGATGGGATACCAAGGATCAAAATCTGGCTGGCCACAGGAAAAACAAGCACCTTAACACTTCTACCTTCTGGAATAAGGAATACTTTTTTTCCAGCTTTCCCATTCATAGCGATCTTTCGGGACTCCTTTGGATGATTCTGCATCCCAAGTGTTTTTGTTGTTGTTGTTGTTTTTGGGGGCTATACCTAGTGATACTCAGGGTCACCCCTGGTTCTGTGCTCATGGATCACTCCTGGCAGGACTTGGGGGACTATGTGGTGTCCCAGGGATAAAACCCAGATTCCCTGCATGCAGGACAAGTGTCCTGACCACCGTGCTATTTCTCCGGCCCTCTGCGTCTCCACAGACCGACTGCTCTGTGGCTAAGCGGCCTTGTTCTGTGGATCAACCACTGCTTTCTTCTCTCACTGGCAGAAGGACATCCGTTGTGTGGTGTGTGAGCAGCCAGGGACAGGCTTAGTCCTCTTCAGGTGTGGCTTCACCTGCTGAGGTCCCGAAAGAAGCCATGCAAGGTGGGAACCAAGAACACAGTTTCTCTCTCTGCTGAGTTTAACAAGGCAAGGAGCCAGCTCTGCTAGAGAGACACCAGCCATTGTCCATCCAAAGGGAAGATAGAGGTCAGGGCTGGTCCTCTTGACCACCCTGAAGGGTCTGGGGTACCTGTGAGGGGCCAAGGGCAGAGATCGGTGGCTGCAGGGTAATGAACAGGCATGGGCTTGGCTGGACCTACCGAGTTTCGCTGTCTTTTCTCCCCCGTGTCCCCCTGCCAGTGGAGAGGGCAGGGAGAGTCTGCCGGGGAGGAGGAGAGGCTTTCTTGGGCCTCTCCGCCTGTAGCAGGACAAAGGAGAGAAGCTTCGTGCCGCCGTGGGTGCGTGGGGACAGCGGCGACAGCTCCCCTCTCCATTAGGTTTTGTTTCTCCCCCTCCGCCCATTGGTGAGATGGAGGAAAAGGCAACAATAGCCGGCTCTTGGCAGCATGAAAGGAGAAGGGAATTGAAAAGAAGGGAAGATGCTTCCAGGCCTGTGTATGAGTGACCCTGCTGGCCCCTGGTTACCTAGAGACGCCCCGCCCCCAGCATACCCTGGCAACGGGCGCTGAGGATGGGGGGGCGGGGGTGTCATCCAATCCAGGGCTGGAGTAACCGAGGCAGGGAAAGAAGCCTGAGCCGCTCCTTCCCAGGGCGGAGGCCCAGACTCCAGAGCATGCCTGTTTGGGTCAACACACGAATGGGCAGTCCCCAGGGGTCAGCATGATGCTGTGGAAGCCTCCCTGCACAGGACAGACAGACAGATCAGTGTGTGTGGGCTGAGATATGAGACACAGGCCACAAAACCTGGGACATAGGGGCCCGGATTGTGTGTTCCGCCCTTCCTCGGGAGGGGCTCTGGTGGCATGAGGCAGTTCCTAGGCTGGGTCATCCTTAGCCTTGCTCAGGGCTGTTTCAGGCTGTGCGCTCAGGGCTTGCTCCAGGCTGTGCTCAGGGATCACTCCTGGCTCTGTGCTCAGGGATTGCTCCTGTCTCTGCTCAGGGCTCTCTCCTGGCTCTGTGCTCAGGGCTCACCTCTTGGCTGTAAGCTCAGGGCTCACTCTGGCTCCTAATCCCCAGCCACCTGGGGCGGCGGACTTCCCCCTCTTCATAACCAAAATACAGAAGCAGGGGTCGGCGATAGTCCAGCCGGGTAGTGCGTTTGCCTTGCATGCAGCCAACCTCGGGTTTGGTCCCTGGCATCCCATATGGTCCCCTGAGCACTGCCAGGAGTAATTCCTGAGTGGGCCGGGTGACCTCTGAGCATTGCCAGGTGTGACTCAAAAAAACAAAACAAAACAAAAATAAATATAATGAAATAAAAAATAAACAAAATGCAGACGCGAGAGAATGGGGGTACATTTCCCTTTGTTGACCTTATGTTTCCATAGAAAAGGTTTGTGCAGTGTGTGTGGGCTCCATTACTTCCTGGAAGAGCTAGCCTTAGCTTGTTCCAGACAATGGATCCCATAAAAAATGAGAACCCCCACCCCATCCCTTCCTGGCAGACACCGCCGGAGTGAGGGGTTTCTGAGCCAGAAAGCATCAAGAGATGCCAACCAGAGGGAGGACATGGAGTCTGGGCAGTCAGTCTGGGGACGGTGGTGATGATGTAGGCAGGCAGACAGGGGGCCCTGCGTGGCAGTGAACTATCACTGTCAGGCTGTCACCTCCTGGAACCAGGAACCAAGACTTAATGAGACCCATTAACCAACAATAGACCCTGAGGAAGCTGGGTCCACTTTCTTCCGCCCAGCCCTTACCCCCACCAGCCTTCCGTGGCCCAGCAGAAGATTCCAGAGCATTCTAGCCCAGAGGATAAAACCCCTTTGGAAGTTTGTTGGGGCTCTCTGCCCGGAGTTCTCCCTTGAGCACGTTATTCTCACTTTTCCTCCTCCTTCTGTCTTAAAATGTTTTACTTCACCGCTCGTCTTCTCCTGAAAATTTTTTTTCTGCGAGGAAGACAAGAACCCTGAGGAAACCTTGGGTAAGGCCTAGGACTGACTTTCCTTTCCTGCAAAAGAGCAGTTCCTCGCTCCAGCCTGAGTCCGTGGTTCCCCCGAGAAATCTCGGGTGGTGGGGATCAACTCCCGTGCCTAGAGATCAAGCGGGCATCAGGCGTGGCTTGACGGCCACCTGGTGGGGCTGGTGGGGCTCCAGGCCTGCGCGTGCAGGGGCTCATCGCAGACTTTATCAGTCCTTAGCCTGCCCAGCGGGTCCGGGCGACAGAGACGGCTGGGGAGAAAGTGACCTCTCTCTCCCCTTCCCGCCTCACATAAGTCACCTACATGGGGTCCACCTACATCAGTCAGACCCCCGGCCAAGAGGGCAGAGTGAGGATGAGGGGAAAACCGGGGCTGTCTGCCATCAAGAAGTGAGACGTGGGCTGGAGCGATAGCACAGCGGTAGGGCATTTGCCTTGCACCACGGCCCACCCGGGGTTCAATCCCCAGCATCCCATATGGTCCCCCGAGCACCGCCAGGAGTAATTCCTGAGTGCAGAGCCAGGAGTAACCCCTGTGTGTCGCTGGGTGTGACCCAAAAAAGAAAAAAAAAAGGAGATGCTGCAGCACTGATCAAAGTGGGGCCGTAGAGGTGCGAGCCCGGTTCTTCCCCTCCTCAGGGGCTGCGCTTTGCAGCCCTTCCCATGGTCCTGGGGGGCGGGGGGTGCAGAGTTGCAGATGCCCATGGTGGAAGCTGATTTCAACCTGGCGTTCTGCCTGCCCCCACGACACACACGCCTGCACCCCACACGCACACTCCCGCCTGCCCCCACGACACACACACACGCCTGCCCCCCCACACGGACACTTCTGCCTGCCCCCATGACACACCGCCTGCCCCATACGCGTGACACACGCGACGGTCACCACGACACACACGCCTGCCCCCCACGCGCGGACACACGCACGGTCACACTGCACAGCAGCTTTGGTCACTCTCCCAGGGACTGCTCCATGTCACCTGGCCCGGGGCTCTCAGATCATTTGGGGTCTGTGTGGTCTGACTGTGCTGAGCGCAGGGGGCAGCATCCCAGGCATCCTCATGAATGAAAAATGCGCAGAGATTTCTGGGGAGGCCCGAGGTGAAGCTTGGGCAGCCAGACAGGGGCCCGAGCGCCTCAGAGAGGGGGAAGCGGTGATAGATCAGTGGCCTCAGCTGCCACAGACAGGGAGAGACAAGCAAAAGGAAAAGGGAGCCAAGGGGAATGACTTGGTCCGGCTCCTCTTATCTGTAGGGGCCGGCCCGGAGAAGCACAGAATGTGGCCTGGGGCCAGGTGCACCCTGAGTTCTGTCTTCCGTGCTGGGGCGAGGGGTTCTCTTCCTCCTCAGCTGATCATCGTGGTCCCAGTTGCCGTTTCCCTCGGTTTGAACCTTACAGCTGGACACAGGTTGTTTGCCCTGTGGGGGGTTCGTGGCCACGACCCAGGCCTGTGGGGGCCTCTGTGTCTGCCTGATGGAGGGGCAGGAGACCTGGGCTGGCACTCAGGCCCAGGAACTTAGACATACCTGCACACTCTGCTGGCCAGCAGCAAACACTCCCACAGCTGCCTCTGCATGTGCCCCCAGCACAAAGCCGTCCGGTCCTCCTATTTCCATGTCTGCAGTGATGATCAGGTCCTGCAATTGCAATGTTATTGATCTGTTCATTTATTTATTCTTGCCAGGAGTAACCCCTGGCAATGCTCAGGAGTTACTCCTGGCTCTGCACTCAGGAATTACTCCTGGTGGTGCTCAGTGGGACCATATGGGATGCCGGGGATCGAACCCGGTGGTTGCAAGGCAAATCCTCTACCTGCTGTGCTATGGCTCATGCCCCAAGAATATTTGTTTTTCAATAAAAAAAGGGAGGCTTCCTGGCCCCTCTACCTGTACCCACCTTGGCCCCACTTCTGTCCCCCTTTTGTCTCTTTGATGCCCTACTTCCTCTCTGTGCTGAGCTCCTGTGTCTGCCAGAACAAAGCAGCACAGGTTGGGGATCAGGTCACAGACACGGGACCTCCCTGGCTCTGCAGACCCAAGTCCAGAGGGCTCAGAGGGACTGTGCAGAGGCCTGCCTGCTGTTTCTGTCCCCCTCTCTCGGTCACTCTGTCTCTGTCCTCTGTCTCTCTGTCTGTGTCTCTCTCTCTCACATGTGCACCCCCCCCCCCTCCACGTCTTTAGAGTAAGGGCCCAGCTAATTGTGGGGCTCATTTTTTCCAGGGTGCAAACTCTTCCAGGGAGTGGCGGGCTGCACACACCGCACACGGGTGGGAACAGGAGGTGGCCATGGGAAATGCACCCCCCCACCCCTTGCTTTTTAATTTTGGTTATGAAAAGGGGGGAAGGCCCCCCGGGGAAGAATTAGAACGCAGTCGCAGGACCGTGGAAGGGTTCTGAACAGGCTCCTCTGAGCTGAGTTTGCGGTTCAGACAGCAGCTCTCTCCTCTCCTACCACCCCAGGGATTTTCCAGCAATTTCCTTCACTGCCACTCTCTGTTCCGCAGGGAATGATTCCTCGTCTCATTCAAAAATCACACCTCGCCCCTGGGAGCGAGCGCCACCACCCACGCAAGACCCCTGGTCATCATCACAATAACAACACTCTCAGCTGCAACAGGGGAAGGGAAATGGGGACGTCAACAGGAGTCTACCCCTGGTCCTGGCGTAGCCACTGACGCGGAATGGAACAAACCGTGCCGGCTGTCCTCCTGTGCCCTTGGCTCTGGCATCTTTACCAGCTAAAGTGTGACTTCTATCCCCGACCCCCTCCTGGGGGCTGGGAGGAGAGGTGAGAGGCAGGATGGCAGTGCCCTGTCTTCGTGTCTGACTGGGAGATGTGGGGAGCTCAGGAAATGGCTGTGGGGTCCAGGCTGCAGGCCTGAGCATGGGAGACAATTCGAGAAGCATCCTCCCACCCCCTTCTGTCATCCCCCTCCCTCTTATGGGGGCACACGCCTGTCTTTCACACTTGTTAGCCTTTGCTGCACCTGTTCTTTTTTTTTTTCTTTGCTTTTTGGGTCACACCCAGCGAAGCTCAGGGGTTACTCCCGGCTCTGCACTCAGGAATTACTCCTGGCGGTGCTTGGGGTCCGTATGGGATGCCGGAGATCAAACTTGGATCCGCCCAGTGCAAGGCAAACACCCTCCCCGCTGTGCTTTCGCTCTGGCCCCTGCTACACCTGTTCTTGTGACAGAAAGTCTTATTTAAGGCACAGGGGGCTTTAACTTGTCTCGCATATCACCGATAGGCAGGAACCTAGCTGCAGGCGACAGGAGCCAGGACATGATCTCAGCCTCCTAATGACAGACAGCGGGGCCAGGGCCTGGAGGCAGTTCCAGGCCTGGACTGACAGCCCATCCAGCCTCTCCCCTGCAGGCACAGGCTAGCTTTTTAGAGGCTCCCAGGTGACACTAATCTTTTTTTTTTTTTTTTTTGGGTCACACCCAGCAATGCTGGGGTTATTCTGCACTCAGGAATTACTCCTTGCAGTGCTCAGGGACCAAATGGGATGCCAGAGATTGAAAGCAGGTCCGTCTAGTACAAGGCAAAAGCCCTACCTGCTGTGCTATCGCTCTGGGCCCCGGAGGCTAATCTTAATGGTCACAGCCCAACCACAAACTGACAATCATGGACTAATTCCTCGTCAGGAAGAGCCTTTCCAGGTTGGTCCTTGAGTCGGAGACTCAGGAAGGAGACAGGCAAGCGATGCTCAGATTCAAGACTGCCAGACTGATCTAATGGGATAGCGATGCCGCCAGTTTGCATGTGGATGACTGTCCCCAAGGCTGGGTATTGTGTCTGCACTGCTGTAACCAACGTGATGGAGCTTGAGCAGAGCTCGAAGAGGTTTTAGGGGTCGCTTCCCCCATTCCTGCAACCAAACACACATTGCAGTAACACACATGAATTTTTATTTAGCTTCTCAGTGATAAAAGTTATGTTTACATGGCAGTGTAGCCGGTTCAGCTTAGGAAAAACCACTATGGATGCCTTAATTAAGTGTAACACAAACATACACGGATAGATTTATGACACAAGCTCTCTACAAGCCTTTAATTTGTCAAAACCTCCAGGCCCGCGAAGCGCAGGAAGTCCAGTAACATGGGTCTACTGCTGGGTCCCTCCCTCCTCCCCCTGCTGCTGTGGGGGCTTTCCTGTCCCCACGTGCTCTACTCCATAAGCACGTCCCAGGACCGGACGGGTCCGTCAAATCTCTCCCTGCAGTGTGGACAAATGAACTGTGTCCCATCATTCGTGGTGGAGGCAAAGCCACGGAGTTACTGTGTGCAACCCCTGCGCCTCCCTCCTGCAGTGTGTGGGGGCGCCCCAGCTCTCCCTCCTGGGCGTCTTGTTCCGGGCCCAGCTGACTGCAGGCCTGAGCTGGGAGGGCGATTGGCGGGCGAGCAGCCTCACTCTCCCTTCCCACTTCCGTCATCCCCTCTCGTGAGGGGCCCACACAGGGGCCTGCGTGGATCAGCTGCGACACTTCGCAGCCTTTGCTCCACATATATTTGTGGCAGGAGTTCTTATTTTGGTGGGGGAAAAAAAGCCTCAGAGCGGAAATAGAACACAGCATTTTGACTTGTGAATTTGTAGCTCTGCTGCTTTTATGGTGTCCCTGAGTGTTGGGGGCGGAAAGCAAATGATTTGCTAAGCCAGGAGAGTTCTAGAACATCCCAGAAGCACCTCTGGATTCTGCTCTCTTGGTCATTTCTTCTTTTTTTTTTTTTTTTGATCATACCTGGCAATGCTCAGGGGTTACTCTCAGGAATTATTCCTGGCGGTGCTCAGGGAACCATATTGGATGCTGGGGGCGAACCCAAGCTGGCCGTGTGGAAGGCAAATGCCCTCCCCGCTGGACTATCCTCTGGCCCCGCTCTCTTGGCCATTTTGAGAAGCACCTCTTAAGGTATATCAGGAGGGAGCCGGAGTGATAGCACAGCAGGTAGGGCGTTTGCCTTGCCAAGGCCAACCTGGGCTTGATCCCCGGCATCCCATATGGTCCCCCAAGCACCACCAGGGAGTAACCCCTGAGCATTGCTGGGTATAACCCTCAAAAAAAAGCAAAAAACAGGGCTGGAGCGATAGCACAGCGGGTAGGGCGTTTGCCTGGCATGCAGCAGACCTGGGTTCGTGTCCTTGGCATCCCATATGGTCCCCCGAGCACTGCCAGGAGTAATTCCTGAGTGAAGAGCCAGGAGCAAACCCTGAGCATCGCCGGGTGTGACCCAAAAAGAAAAAAAAATCAAAAACAAATAAAGTATATCAGGAGCCAGAGAGAGAGAGAGAGAGAGAGAGAGAGAGAGAGAGAGAGAGAGAGAGAGGAGTATTCAGGGGCTAGGGAGAGAGTTCAGGGACCAGGGAGAGAATTCAGGGGTCAGGGGGAGAATTCGGGGTCAAAGGGATAGTTCAGGGGCCAGGGAGAGAGTTCAGGGGTCAGGAGAGTTCAGCAGTCAAGGAGTGAGTCCAGGGACTAGGGAAGAGAATTTAGGGTGGGGGGGTTCAGGGGTCTGATGCTAGTTCATGGTGCAGAGCCCCAGGTTGAATCTCTAACCTCGATGGACCCTGACCCTCACTGGGTGTAGTCCTGGAGGCCCCTGGGCATGGCTGGGCTGGGCTAAACCAGCGGTGAGGCTGCTGCTCAGTATGTGGGGAGAGGCTCCACGGCCCCCAAGCACTGCTTTGGAGCCCCCCCACCATTTTTTCAGTGGATGTCCCAAGGTCGAGAGTGTTTTCTTTACCTCCCCTCAGGTCTCCCTGCTTCTTTTCAGTCTCTGTTGGCACAGGGACATGTTGGCCTTGAGGACTTGGGGTGGGGAAACCTGGTGCCTTTTAAGTGGGTGTTTGCTGACAATACTACGAAAGTGAGGAGTGATGTTCTAGTTGAAATGTCCTAATAATCTCTGTATCACTGTCTTCCCGTTCATCATCGATTTGCTCTCGAGCGGGCACCAGTAACGTCTCCATATGACCTGTCTCATGCAAGTAAAGCCCAAAGGGCACCTGCTTGCTCCAGGAACATAAAGAGCCTCAAGCCATTCCATCAGGTCATGGGAATGAGGTCTAAAATTGTTACTGGTATTTGGCATATCAAATACGACACGGGTAGCTTGCCAAGCTCTGCTGTGCAGGTAGCATACTCTTGTAGTCCTGTAAATCCAGCACTTATTGATGAACGACCGTGCGAGCTGGGCTGTGATAGACTGATCTGCTGGGTAGAGTTCTGATGAGAGGGAAGTCGGATGTGGAGAATGGAGGCCCTCATGGAATGGGGGGTGGTCTGGCTTGTTGCGAGGCTCTCTGCTGGGGTGGTGGGCCAGGGCTAGAACCCGCCATCCCTTCTGGGTGCCTCGTGAGCGGCTGGGCACAGGGAGAGCCAGCAGCAGCTCTGCCCATGTCTGTGAGTCTCCCAAAAAAATGCAAAAAGCAAAAAAAAAAAAAAAGATTTATGTGGTCCAGACTGCAGGAGGACCAGTTAGGAGGTTACAATTATAATTTTCAAGAATTAATGGTAGTTTCGAGGGTGGCGCTGAAGAGTTCAGGGTCAGGAAAAGAAACATTTCTGTTACTGGATTTGGCATATCGAACATGCATCGGACAGCTTGCCAGGCTCTGCCATGCGGGCGCTATATTCTCATTACTTTGTGGGACTCTCTCAGAAGGGGTGGGTAGAATATTTACGGTAATTTGGAGGTAAATTGCGCGGCCTCACAGCGGCCGCACGCAATGGGAAAAGCTGGTTTCTGCTCTGCCGGGTGTACCTGTGTCACCCTCGAGAACATCATGCCACAATTAGAATGGGAAGGAATGGGAGTGAAGATAGATGGTCGGCAACTACACCACCTCCGCTTCGCTGATGACATCATTCTAATAACACCAGACATTAGCCAAGCGGCACAAATGCTGGCTGACTTCGACCGAGAATGTGGAAAGATAGGTCTACAGCTGAATCTGAAGAAAACTATGTTCATGAGAAATGAACTAGTTCCAGAGGCCCCATTCACTCTCAATGGAACAAACCTCTCTGAATGCAGCAGTTATGTGTACCTAGGTCGAGAAATCAACACGATGAATGACCTAAAACCTGAGCTGCGCAGGAGGAAGAGAAGCGGCATGGAATGCCTTCAAAGGCATCAAAGAAATAGCTAAAAGGACAAAGAACCTCTGGCTCTGGGCACATCTCTTTGACTCCACCGTTCTCCCTGCATTAACATACGCCTCAGAGACCTGGGCCCTACAAAAGTAGGATGAGAATGCTATTCGGGTCTCCCAAAGAGGAATCGAAAGAGCTATGCTTGGAATATCACACCTCACTCAAGTGAGAGAAGGAATCCGGAGTTCTGACCTCCGTCGCTATTCCAGAATCAGGGACGGCTTTCTCGTTTGCCAAGGCATCGAAAATCAAATGGGCTGGACATGTAATGCGATTTGGAGACAACCGCTGGACTAGAGCCATTACCGATTGGATCCCACGGGATGTCAAAAGATCACGTGGCCGCCCACCTACAAGATGGTCAGACTTCCTTGTCAAGACCCTGAAGGAACGGTTTGAGGCTCTTCATATTCCTGAATCAACCAGATGTCATTGGGCTACATTGGCACGTGATAGGGTCCAATGGAAATGTTACTGGCGCCCGCTCGAGCAAATCGATTAATAAAGGGATTCAAGTGATCAAGTGATCAATGGTAGTTTAGGCAGTGAAGATGGAGAGAAAGGGATGTGAAGGGAGTGTAGGAGATGGATTAAATAGTCTTGTTACTTGATTATGTTGGAAAGATGAGAAAGTTTGTGGATATGGCAAGGGCTGAGTCTTAGTTCCATTTATTGAGAACGTGAAGAAGAACTGGTGTTAGTACCCGCATTGGGGGATGGTTTTAGAAGCATAGAAGGAAACTAGGTTTAAGTATGAGGTTGTGGACATGGATGGCTAAAGTAGAATCCAGGAAGACTTGTGACTAATCTTTTCTAATTTGTATGTTTCTGCTTTAGAAGACCTGTTTGAAACGTGGTGGTTTCAGCAAGGCCTCAGTTTCCTTCCTTCAGCCCTTGTAATTTGACGGCTGCTGCTTTCATATTTCATATATAACTGCCATCGTACTTCACCATGTTGACCCTGCCTTGCCTTACATCAGGTCAGTGAGGTGTATTCTTATAAAATAATTGTTGTCTTATTAGCATTAATTGCCAACGTTCAATGTCAGCGTATTGAAAGATGTTTGTTTGTTTTGTTTGGGAGCCACAACTGGCCACACCTGATGCTTAGGGTTACTCCTGGCTCTGCATTCAGGAATCCACTCCAGGGGTGTTCAGGGGCCATGTGGGAACACCCTAGGAAAGCATTAAGTGCCTTATCCACTGTGCTCCTTAAATTCAGATTTTACATTTGGTAAAATCTACAACTCCTTAAATTCAGATTTTACATTTGGTATAGTAACAATAAACGGCTTATAAAAAAGGAGGCTGTACTGGGTTATCTCTCTGTAATAGAGAAATGTAGAGAGAGAGAGATACGATTCAGTTATGGAATTGTTTAGTGGTTGTGACACTGACGTCCAAGTAAGTAGTTGAGGTTGCTTCAGATGATTGGGCTGGAATTATTCTCTTAAAATTTAAAAAATAGGGGCGGGGCGATAGCCAGCGGGTAGGGCGTTTGCCTTGCTTGCGGGCTCATGCCCGGCCAGGGTCGATCCCGGCTCCCTATGGTCCCCGAGCACCGCCAGGAGTAATTCCTGAGTGCAGAGCCAGGGTAACCCTGAGGCATTGCGGGTGTGACCCAAAAAGAAAAAAAAAAAAAAAATTTTAAATTTAAAAAATAGTCAAAACTCTGGATTTACACTATTATTAATAATGTTGTTATAGTGCAGTTATATGCAATATATAATATGTTGTTTATAATATATAATAGTTTTAGGGGCCGGAGGCGGTAGCCCAGCGGTAGGGCGTTTGCCTTGCACGGCCAGCCTGTGCCGGCCTGGGTTCGATCCTCGGCATCCCATATGGTCCCCTGAGCACCGCCAGGAGTAATTCCTGAGTGCAGAGCCAGGAGAAACCCCTGAGCATAGCCAGGTGTGACCCAAAAAGCAAAAAAAAATATATATATATATATGTATAATAGTTTTATAGTTCTATAAATATATTTCATATATTTATATTTTATATAAACAATTATACTTATATACAATATATAATTATTTATAATATATTATGGGTTATACAATATAAACATTGTTATATATACATTTTGTATATAATATGACATAAATTAAATAATACATAAAAACAGTAATATAGCACATGTAGCAGTAACCTATACTTTGTGTTCACTGTCTTCCTGTTCATCATCGATTTGCTCGAGCGGGCACCAGTAACATCTCCATATGTCCTGTCTCATGCTAGTAGAGCCCAAAGGGCACCTGCTTGCTCCAGGAACATAAAGAGCCTCAAACCATTCCATCAGGTCATGGGAATGAGGTCAGAGACAAACCAGGTATTGCACACCCCTCCTCCACTCCATGAGGACCTCCATTTTCCACATCCAGACTTCTCTCTTGTCAGAACTCCACCCAGCAGACCAGCCTATCACAGCCCGGCTCACGCGGCCCACAGCGGCATGGTTCATCAATACATGCTGGATTTTGAGATGACTACAAGAGTATGCTACCTGCACGGCAGAGCCTGGCAAGCTACCCATGTCGTATTTGATATGCCAGATACCAGTAACTTTGTGTTATATACTTTATTATACGATTATTAATGATAATATAACAATAGCAAGCTTTTATTAATCTACTTTTTAGATTCAAAGTAATATTTTTCAAGTTATTCTTTAAGTCTTTTTTTTTTTTTTTTTTTTTTTGGGTTACACCTGGCAATGCTCAGAGGTTACTCCTGGCTCTGCACTCAGGAATTACTCCTGGAAGTGCTCTTGGGGACCATATGGGATGCCAGCTATCGAACTCAGGTCAGTGGTGTTCAAGGCAAACACCTTACCCGCTGTGCTATCGCTCCGGCCCCCATTCTTCAAGTCTTAAATATTTGAATCTTCCCAGCCATGCTTTGAGTTAGGAGCTATTATGATCATATGAAGGAAAAGGAGTTCTCTCTCTCTAAGTGCATGTAGCTCCGTAGTAATGGACCCAGATCCATTTGACTGGGCATGTTGACCTTGGAGACTTGCTCTTTGTGACACATGTCTAGATCTTTGTGATATTTTTAACATCCAAATTTAGGTATTCAGTTGAGTCACTCTCTTCCTTTGGTGGTGGGTGGGGACGGGGAGGATGCCCTCTTAGGAGAGTTTAGGAGGCCCTTTCTGATGATACTGAGCCAACCAGATAGAATGGTTCAATGCTTGTATCCAAGGATGTCTTTGGTCTCAGTGGAACCCCAGGCTGTGCTAGGGGTCTGGAGGGCTACACCTAGCAGTGCTCGGGTCAGGGACTTCAGTGCCAGGGACTGAACTGGGGTTCTGCCTGGAGACTGAGTCCTGTGCTGTCTCCCCTGCCCTATCACCTTCTATTTTAAAAACATTTCATCTCCGGCAACACACGGTTTCCTAGGTATTTGCCAGGTGACCCTGGAGGCCCCCTGGCATCACTAAGTTGACGGTGATGTTCCCTGGCACTGCAGGTCCTGTCACTGAGCTGCCAGCCCAACTGGCAGAGTATCTCTGGGAGTGGCCCTGGGCCCGAGTGCTGTCATCTATGAAGTGGTAAAGGGGAAGCTCCCTCATGCCCAAAATGTTATAAAGGAGGCATGCCCTTATAATAATAGATTTTAAATACTACTAGCTATTATAAAAATCAAAAGTAGAAGTCCTCAGGCCAGTGTGATTGCTTAAAAGAGCTGGAATGTAGAACTTTGCATCTGGGAGACCTGGATTTGATCCCTGGCACTGTGTGGTCCCCTAAGTACTACCGGTAGCAAACCCTGAGCACTGAGCCAAAGTAACCCTCTGGGTACTGCCCAGTTTTCTCTGTCACTCCCCGCAACATATAAAGTGTGATCCCTGGACAGGGATGTGGCTCAGGGTAGAACAGTTGCCTTGTTTGTGTAAGACCCTAGTTGTATTTTTTTTTTGCTTTTTTTTTTGGGGGTCACACCCGACAGCGCTCAGGGGTTACTCCTGGCTCTTCACTCAGGAACCACTCCTGGCGGTGCTCGGGGACCATATGGGATGCCGGGGATCGAACCCAGGCCGGCATAGGCCGGCCGGCGTGCAAGGCAAATGCCCTACCGCTGGGCTATCGCTCCGGCCCCAAGACCCTAGTTTTTGATCCCTGATTCTTCAAGACACTCCTTCAGTTCCTGTCCTTCCCTCTCCCCACAAGTTCATTAATGATTTGTTTGGTTCCTTTCCAGATTTCAGTTTGCTTTGGCATCTGTGTTTATACAAAGTGTTCTGTCTCTCCCTCCCTCTTTCCCTTTTCCCTTACTTACTGTTTTTCTTAGGGGGTGGGGTTGAGGAGGCCAGAGTACATTTGTTGATTTCTTTATTAAAAATTATATAATATGTTTATAAACAAGTTGCTTTCTACCAATTTTTTAGCTATTACAAACAATGCTCTAAGTATCTCATATAAACTTACACACTTCTGCTAATACTAAAAAGAGATGTGTTCCTAGAAGTGGGATTATTGGATCAGTAATCGGGTACCAGCTCTTTCAGCTTGACGCTGCCTCTTAAAGCATACCATCAGTTTATGGGTTCACAAAGAATATGAAATAGTCCTAATGATAATGAATTATTTCTGCAACTATAAAGATTTAAATTTTTATATACAGTTAAAAGACTTGAGGAGGCAGGTGGAGAAAAATGCTATTAAAATGCCATTTAAAAGTATGATTCTGAGGTTATTAGTGTTATAATCTCAATGATTCCACCTGGGGTGAGGTTCAGGGTTTTTATTTGTTTCAAAGTATTTCATTTCTGTATGATGCCTTTGAAATATCATCTGTTGTGAGCATGGCAAATGAATTGCTTTTCTAAGAAAAAAATCATTTCATTACCTTTTGTTATTTTGTTCACTTCAATAATAGTTTTTACAGCACTGAAAGTAATGAACTTTAAAAGTGTGATTCATTAAAAGCTTAAATATATTATATATATATATTTTGCTTGGGGCGGAGCGATAGCCCAGCGGGTAGGGCGTTTGCCTTGCGCGGCCGGCCTGTGCCGGCCTGGGTTCGATCCCTGGCATCCCATATGGTCCCCCGAGCACCGCCAGGAGTAATTCCTGAGTGCAGAGCCAGGAGTAACCCCTGTGCATTGCCGGGTGTGACCCAAAAAGCAAAAAAATAAATATATATATATTTTTTTTTTTGCTTAAATATATTTAAAAAATGTTTATTAGGGCCTGAAGGGAATAGTACTGCAGGTAGGGCATTTGCCTTACATGCAGCTGAACCGTTCTGATTCCCAGCATCACATACGGCCCTCTAAGCTCTTCAGAAGTAATTCCTAAGTGCAGAGCCAGGAGTTACCCCTGAGCGTTTCTGGGTGTGACCCAAAATCAAAGCAAAATAAAGATAAAATTAAAATGCTTCTAAAATATGGCATTACCACCAACATTTGTTGTTTCTCAATGATGTGGTATAGCACAAAGGATATAAACACATTTGGTTTGCTTTGGGAAGGTTTAGAAAGTCCAAAAACACTTTACAACTTTTTTTCTTTTCTTTTTGGGTCACATGCAGCAAAGCTCAGGTGTTGTTCCTGGCTCTGCACTTAGAAATTACTCCTGGCAGTGCTTGGGGGAACATATGGGATGCCGGGATTTATTAAACAAAAAAGTTTAATAAATAAATAAACTGATGATTTTTTTTCATTTTATTTATCTATTTATTTATTTATTTATTTATTTATTTGTTTTGCTTTTTTTGTCCCACTTCTAAAAAGCAAAAATAAATAAATAAATAAAAATAAAAATTCATCAGTTTATTTATTTATTAAACTTTTTGGTCACTTCTGGCAATGCTCAGGGGTTACTCCTGGTTCTGCAATCAGGAATTACTCCTAGAGGTGCTCGTGGGACCATATGGGATGCCAGTGATGGAACCATTCAGTTCCATGCAAGGCAAACACCCTCCCTGCTGTACTATGGCTCCAGCCCCCTTCTAATAATATTCTAATTTAAAATATTCTAATTAAAAGTAAAAGCTAAGCCCTATGAGAATACTTTTGTGATAGTGAGAAAGAGGGAGGGGAGAGAGAGAGGAGAGAAGGAGGGAGTTGGAGGGAGAAAGACACTTCTCTTTTTTTCTTTTTTGGGTCACACTCAGTAACACTCATGGGTTACTCCTGGCTCTGCACTCCAGGAATTACTTTCAATCAGGAATTACTCCTGGTGGTGCTTGGGGGACCATATGGGATGGGGGGATCGAACCTGGGTTGGCCACTTGCAAGGCAAACACCCTACCTGCTGCGCTGTCGCCCCCGGCTCCACATCTCCTCTTTGAACTTTAATGTTCTTTCTCCTGTGAGCTGGTTCCTTGCACCCCAGGCAGACTCAGCTGTTGCAGCGGTGGAAGGTGGTTTCAGATAAGGAAACTGTCTCTCCT
Organism: Cryptotis parvus; assembly: GCA_021461705.1. Classification (NCBI taxonomy): domain Eukaryota; kingdom Metazoa; phylum Chordata; class Mammalia; order Eulipotyphla; family Soricidae; genus Cryptotis; species Cryptotis parvus. Next base: position 3,960 of record JAJIBD010015647.1, on the reverse strand, counting down.
GGGTGCAGGGCTGTGGGGGGTTGGAGAAGGGGCTTCGCCCGACAACCTGGGGCTCCCTAACTCTTCTGAGCTCTGTCTTCGTGCCTATTCCCCATTTCATGGTCCACACCCCCTCGCTCTTGTGTCTTCCGGAAACCCACTGAAGTGTCCCTCCATGCTTCCTCCCGCCTGGCTTCGTTCCTTCCTGGTGTCTCTCCAGACGGAACCCACATCTATCTTCATCCCGGGCTGAGCTTGGCAGGAGTTTCTGCCCTGAGCAGATGCCACAGAGCTGGGATGGCTGGGAAGGGCTGGGATGGCTGGGAAGGGTGGTCTGGTTGCTGGAGCACAGAGACATCGGGAAGAAGGCTGTAGACTGGGAAAGGTCTGAGAGCTCATTGTGGACTTGGCCCTGCTAGCTCCTTACAAGTGGGTGTCCAATATCCATAACTGGGGCCACAGATGAGCCGCCCAGTCAGTGGCACTTGTCACGGCAGCCCTGGGGAGCAGGTGACCAGAGGCTGGGAGGAAAGTGGGCTGAGGCTGCCTGAAAAACAGGAGGGTCTGTGCTCTAGGAGAGGGGTCACCTCCAGAGGGTCTCTAAGCCCCTGCGGACCCCCAATCCCAGCGACCATTTCCTCTTTGAACCAGGGAGCAAGAGGCGCTGGTATGTTCCTAGATTCTGGCTATTGTGAGTAGTGCCACAGTGAACATCTGAGTAAAGAAGCTGTGGTACAGGGCCGGAGCAATAGCGCAGTGGGGAGGGCATTTGCCTTGCACAAGGCCAACTAGGCCTTGTTCAATCCCCTGGCATCCCATATGGTCCCCTGAGCTCCACCAGGAGTAATTCCTGAGTGCAGAGCCAGAAGTAAATCCCTGAGCGTTGCTGGGTGTGAGCCAAAAGTAAAAAGAAAGAAAATGTGGTACATCTACACCACAGAACTCTATGAGAGTTGGGAAAAATGAGTCATGGAGTTTGCCTACACACGGATGGTCATGGAGAGTGCCATGCTGCGTGCAGTCAGTTGGAGGAAGAGGCACAGACATAGAATGCTCACACTCATTTGCGAGATCAACAACAGCAACAACAGCAACCAGAACATAATATATGAATAATACCCAAAGACTTCTGCCCCATGCTGTGGGTCCTGGATGGTTGATGGTCTGACACAGAAAAAGACTGTGTCCCCTGGGATGAACCCAGAGCCTGGCAAGCTACCCATGGTGTATTCGATATGCCAAAAACAGTAACAATAATAGACCTCATTCCCAGCGAATGGGACATTACTGACGCCTGCTCGAGCAAATCGATGAACAACAGGAAGACAAGTGATACAAGTGATACCCAAAGACTTAGAAACCAGGGTCCATGGAAGGAAACTTGCTACAAAGAGGGGTGGAGGAGTGCAGTTGGGACAGACGGGACCACTGTGACAATGACAGTTGGAAATGACCACTCTGGACAAGAGCTGAGTGTTGAAAAGAGGTAAAGCAATGTGTATGATATCCTTTCAGTAAAGGCCCACATCATCGTCAATCGAAGGCTTTGTCTGACCGATGTAGCTGTCACCCCAAAATTCCAAACAGGATTGGGCCACTGTCTTCTTCGTGCAAAATTCTACTTTCTGCAATGGGGAGAAAAGGCTGCAAAGTTTAAGAAGAGAACTCCCAGAACGACCACCAATTGGGAACTCTTTGGCACCATTGCGCAACATGGGAAGATACCGTCATTGGCGACATCGATGAAGAATACAACCGACTGGTTCAGCACCGCCATGATTGTGCGAAGAATGTCGAGAGAGAGAAAGACACTAAAGGACGCCTGTCTTCAGAAACTCTCGAGTTCATTTGCCAACGTGGCAAGGCGTGAGCCTCAGGAGACCAAATGCTAACATCCAAGCTTGCTAAGCAGTGCAGAGAAGCGACAAAGGAAGACCTCAAAGAGAGAAGAGCAGAAATACTGGAAGATGCAGCAGAAGCCGGGAAAAGCATTCACACTGCCCGCCTGTCCTTTGCCAACTGTAAGACCAAGATGACTGCCCTCTGACGCCCTGATGTGTTGAGGGACGCCGCCGGGGTCCCCCGACAGTGCCAGGAAGCGAGTGCCCTTTTACCTCTGAAGTCAGCGGGAATGGATGAAGACTCAGGAATCTGATGCAGTTTTAAAATGCTTTACTTATCACAGGTTCAGGCATACAAGTCAGCAGTAGAAAAAACCCTATGCTTAGCATTCCCGGCTAAAACCCCAGCCATGTGTAGGCCAAGATGGCAGCCACCACATGTTAAGGCCCTGAAAAGAGGAGACAAGACAAGACTCCCAATAAGGGTGCGAGCCCACAAAGAGAGCCCAAAAGAGAGGCCCAAAGAGAGAGAGAGGCGAGAGAGGAAGCAGGCTGGTTTCATACCCTGCAACTCAGATCTCCCATTATTATGGGAAGCAGGAAGGGTCAAATGCCCTTACTTAATTTTTTTCCAGCACCTCACCTAGGCCCTATTATATGCTAATGTTTTGAGCCAAAATTTGCCTGGAAATGCCTTTATAGGGTAGAGAAGGGGGTTTCTGAGAGGGCATGTTTCTATACCAAAGACTAATACTAATTAATGCCAGTTAAATATTTCTCCAAGCCTTCACAAGAGTCTCTTCTACTTCACGATAGTTTTGTATTTTAGTCGCCTTTGAGTTATCAGGGAGCCATGCTTGCTTGCTTGGGAGGCAAACAGCATTTCTCTCTGGTCTAATTACTTAGAGATCTAACGTGGCCAGGCATATATGCTGGTAAGATCTAGCTAGTCCCACGATGATTGTGGTAGCATGAGAGAATATTTATACCAGCTAGTACAGAATACATGGTCAGATAGACTACCACATTTAGATTACCCCCTTATCTACGAAGTGACCTGCAGGAGGCAAGCCAGGGCAGATGCAGAGGCTCTTAGAGGAGTCCTGCAACACTGATGGATCTATCACATCTTCCAGAAAGGCAATGGAGAGAATTATCCATGACTTCTACTCAGAACGCTTTGATAGCCACGTCCACCTGCCTGTTGGAGGACAGGTTTAGCTATTCTGGGAGTTTTGTTGTTTTGCCCACTCCCAGCTTAATCTATTTAAGCCAAGGTTCATTCTAATGAGACCTCTCTTCTATGTAAACACTGCTAGAGGGTGTGGCAGTTACAGAAGTCACCTTGATTGAATAACTTCTGACTTATACATCTACTAAGACTTCTATGTTTTCTAGATTGGGCACAGCTCCTCTTTATACCCACTGCACCCAATGTGGGACAGAATTTACCAGGAGACTACCATCCTGGCTACGTTGAGACTATAGGAAGACTATAGGAAGGATCATACTAGTTTGCTCTAAGCAGGCGAGTGTGACCCTTTCAGTACACAAGAACAAGATACTCAGAATCACCCTGGTGCAGATAATAATAAGGACCTTGTGGGTACCATCTAGATTACATGAACCTCATGAAATTAAGATGCATTACTTTATATCAGCCCTTTCTCTCTCTCCAGTGTTTTACATAAGAGATAATCTCAGGATTAGTCCTTGGCTAACCTTTGTTTATACCTGCAATAAGGTGTGGCACTACACTCTGTTTAGAGTTCTTTGTTGACATGACCCTCCCTGGATTACTTTGGTGTATATAAGGGGACTGACTTGAGGCCCCTTCACTTTGGGCCTTTTAGCTTTCGGCTTTTGGCTCCTGCAGCTTTTGGCTCCTCAGCTTTCAGCTTTTGGCTCCTGTGGCTTTTAGCTCCTCAGTCTTTTGCTTTTGGCTTTTGGCTTTTTGCTCTTTGGCCTTTTGCTCCTTCTTCTGGGTAGGACTCATCTAGGGTGAGATCCTCTCTCTCTTTGGTGGAAGACTTAGGCTCTTTTGTATGGTCTCAGTTCGGACCAGAGCTAGAGTTTGTTCATTATATTGGATTGCTGTGGAAGAGCTTTTGCACTATTAAAAACCTTTTTGGAACTGCAC